>KK121559.1:477433-542401 GCA_000611955.2 Stegodyphus mimosarum | reverse complement strand
AATAAAAGAAAAAAAAAACACCTAACAAAAAATGTCAAAAGTTAAAAATTTATTTTAATGCTTCGCAAAACACTGCTGAAATAATGGGAATTTAAAGGAGAATAAATTAAACTTTAATCTGTAAATAATTCAAAGCTACATGAAGTAAAGAAATATTCCAACAAAATATAGGTGTCAGGAAACTGAGATTGGAAGTAAATTAAAAAATTAGAGCTAACTGTTACGTAATTAAAACTCAAACTAAATTTATAATCCTTTTGGTCTCGTTGATATTTCTTTGTCTGTTGCTTTAAAAAGATCATAAGAATTATTAATTTATTTTAATTTTTGTTTTAATTGTCTTTAAATTTTGCATTTACTTCCAAGATCAGTTATTTAGTATATCCATTATCAAGTAAAATTTCTTCATATTAGGTAGCTCGACACTGTTTTAAGATTAACTTAAAATTTCTTCTCCTTTATGTTATACATCCTTCACTTAAAATTTCTTCTCCTTTATGTTATACATCCTTCATATGTATGTATCCTCATTTACTTTGCTCATTTAATTTGTTTCCCATATGAAAGATTAAGAGAAGTTAAAAGGAAGTTAGATACTTTATCATGTATGATTCTTTACTTAAGATAGAAAGCATGCAAAATGTCTTTACCTCTATAATTCCTGATGGTAAAAGGAATAATTTAGTTTGCCACATGCTTAAAGAAAGCCGAATACGTCTACAGAAATTATGTTAAATGATTTACTAATTTTGAATTACATAAATGTAGTTTTATTTTCGATACATTTGTAATATCTGAGATAAATCGGGAGTAAAAATTGTGTTTCAGAACATCTATTAGAACTGTGATCTTTCGCAGTTACTTACTGAAAACTGAGAAAATGTTAAGTTCTGTGAAAATCATCTCTACATTACCATACATTTTAACATGCACGTTCAAAAACAATTTGATGCTTAAATCAGAGCTCTCTTAACCAGAATTTTATGTTGTTACTCTAAATTTATATAGAGATTAAATAGTTTTCCATAAGCATTATCTGATTCAAAAGTCCAATTTTCATAACATGTGTAACACGGAGAACATAAGAAACGACAAGCGACAATGTAAGACAATATAATAACAAACAACATAATAAAGATATGGAGAACATAAAAAATATGATATATGAGGAACATAAAAAGGAATCAAATGAATTAGCATAATCGGCCTTGAAAAGTTAATACGATTACATTCTTATCGATTTCAATCACTCATCTTAATTCTAATAATTTATTATTCCTTACGAGGTTCTAAATAATTTCTGTACATTGCACAGGTGACAAATATTAATATTTGGCAATATATAAATTTGGCTTATGCATTGTTATCTATTGCAAAGGCTTCCCGCCAATTTCGCTTATATAAGACATAAATTTTCTTACTTAAAAAAAACTAGTGAATTTATTCAGGACAGCAGTACTTGTTTCTATCTAGGAATAAAAGGTATGTATTGATAGCATCCTCACTGAGATAGTGGGATAAATATAGTAAAAAGGAAAGAGAATGGTATGTAAATTTATAAGTAAATATTTCTTGCACAATTTTCTCAAGAAGAAGTAACTGTTTACATTTGCGTGTTATAATAAACAGGAGTATAACTCGGGCATATATAGAGAGTATATACACGATTTAAAAAAAGCAATATCAAACTTAATGAAATATGTTTTATTAAAACTTAAAAATAAAAGTGCGTTTTATTAAAACTTAAAAATAAACGTGCTATATATATATATATATATCTAAATAAAACATTTTTATGAGTCCTGCATTCAGAAAAATCAGAATTAATCTGTAGATGTCTAAATAGTTTGGTTCTGTACATCTCTAAGAATCTAATGTGCCTTAAATATACATCAAATTATTATTTCAATAATTTCACTCACTGTCGGTGAATAATTCAGCCGTTAACTCTGAGGTTATTCGTGAATAGTTCAGTTTCGTCGATATAATTACTCCATAGAAATGGAACCTTAACTTTCACTCACTGAATATTAAAGGCAGACTCTCTGGAGCTTAATTAACTAATACTAGGAAAGATTCAAGGGCTTAAAAATTTGCACAACGATGTAAACATTACATTTAAATCATTTGAAATAATTTTCTTAGCTTGATCATGATTGTTTACACACGATATAATAAACCGCTTCGACAGAACTACTATTAGAAGACTAAAATACATAGATTTAACGTTAAAGCCTAGTTATTCGAAGGAAATTCTGCATTACTTTTGTAAATGCAATTACAGTCAAGCATTAGAGAGGAAAAAAGAGAAAAGGTATGATATACACGCAAAATAAATACGACAGCCTATTGACTTCTTCACGTATAAAATTAAAGTAAATATTAAAGGTGAAATAATATTAGGTGAAACATACTGAGAATTTAAACGTAGGCTTTTTGGATAAAAAGACGCACATGTTTAGTTTTAAATAAAAAGCGCATTTTAAGAAAATCGCTGTTTATTTAGTCGTATTTACATTTAGCCTATAATGTTTCACTGAATTTGTTTCGTATGCTTCACGTATATTCATTTTAAATCAGGAATGAAATACTTACATGATATGAGTTTATTTAGAATGACATAAATGAACTGCAGCGTTCTTAGCTAAATATTTATGCTATTAGTTTATGCGAAATTCTTTATCCAAATTAGAAAATGAAAAATAAAATATAATGAAAGTTTATCAGAATACTAATTAAATAAATTAAATAATAGAATACTTAATTTCTTGTATATTCAAAGTATTTTCAATGGAAAAAGAAACATAACATAATTTTAACCAGTTCACCGTTTGCCCTGAGAGAGATACGTTCACAAAAAATGCATCGTCATCCGTTAGTAACGGCAGACTCTCGTCGGGATGAAATTTGGCCTAGACCGTAACCCCCGAGACACATACGTCGCAGCATCTTTTCCCAGCCCCCCCCCCAGAATGAGTCGAAAATGAAAAGAGGTGATTGATGGGTTATTTAGTCTCACTTATCTTCTCTGCGGTGTTTTATTAGGATCACAGTAGGGCTGTTTCAGGAAAGTAAAGGATTGGTAGATCACTTTCGTCTAGTGGATACCCTTCAACACTTCTTGTAAGATTCACAACAGCTTTCTCCCTACTATTAACGAACAAAGAGATTTGAGGCTTTAAATGCTATATTTTCAATTTCTAACGATTCCCTGCGAATATGATCTGTATATTGTTTTCTGAACTATGAATTGCATTGAAATTAATATACGCATTTTGTTTTATCACCTTACCTACACACATGGAAATATTACTCGCTTTAAATTTCATTATGAGTATGTTGCACCAATGAATGACATTGTTGAACTAAAACTTTCTAAGTTACATTTCATTTTTCAAAACTTGTACATTAAACATTAATTTTATTTTACTTTTCAATCGACACCTTTCTATTTTCTTTCAATCTCATTAATTAAGGAAGCTACAGCATGGAAAGTAACGCAATTTTAAAAGAAACAACACTAATATATGAAATTTGGATTGCTGTATTGTTTCTTTTAGTTCCTTCCTAACGTATACTGATATTTTGCGTAAAAAATTTTCGACAATATGTACTTTTTTAGTTCAATAATAGCCGTCTGCCATTTCCTATCGGAGACAGATTTATATACTACTGGATTAAGGAATTAAGGAATGTTAAATTTTGCTTGGAAGAGTTAGAAATGGCTGGTAAGATTGTTGTAGACTAGAATAATTACATGGAGATATGCGGAATAAATGCAACAACAAAACAAAAAACTATTTGTAAGTAATTTTATAAACTGATTTGCGGGATAAATATCAAACTAAAATTAAAATATATATTTAACAACATGCAAGACATGAAATAAATAAATTTCTCCGATTTGAAATTACCATGCAATTTATTCTTTAAAAATTGCCTAATTGCGCCAAGGTGGGTGTAATAATACCAAGGTACCCAGTAAATATTTTGCCATAAAGTTTGCAAAGGACCGACATATTCGTGAGTTTCAATAAAGTATACAAACACGCATCCCACTAAATGAAAGATACGTATTATTATTATTATTCTCATGTGTATCGTAAATACCAGCCAGTTTTCATTAGAAAATACTCTACAAAATCGCCTCTCCTCTCAGGCAAACTCTCGTATACCCTATCATATTCAGTAATAACTAATAAGTCATAACCTACATTCTCATGATAAATGTAATATAAATAAAGAATTTTCTATATTAATTCTGATTTCTTCAGGAATTTCTTAGCTTTACTGTTTGAGTGAAGAGTTTCGATTTCACTTTGAGAGTACTCATCCTTTTGCACGTTATTTTACTACTTCTATTCACTTGTACGAAGCAAAGGAAGTATTGTAATCGCGAAGAATTTCGGGTATAATAATACAAAGAAAATATCCATGTTGACCACTCTGGAATAAATTTGGTCGAATTTTTAAAATGACGTCTGTATGTAAGGGCAGAACAAAGGACTTTTTGTTTTCAAAATACATTGTAAAATGGATTCAGAAGAGATTTTTTCATAAGGTCTGTACGTACGTACTTATTGTATCTCAAGTAACTAAAAAAAAGATTAGACATTGAACTTTGAAATTCTGTATGAAACTGCTATTATAACATATAATTGTTCACCTCCCTTTTTTACTGCAGTTTTTACTTACACCAAACATATACCCATAGCCTTAGCCGGCGTAAAGCTATGTCTCCTTATGCTATCTTGATGTTCGTAACTGTTGGTCGTAGTCATACACTTCCAAATACAGAAGTGTTTTAAATGACAAAAATGTTCATGTTTTGGAAATATGAAATTTAGAAAAAACAATATTTTTTACAAATAACGAAATCTAACTTTTAATGCGATCTCCCGGTTCTCATTCTTACATTTGGGAAAATTCTATACTCGTTATGAAAAAATAAAATTATAAGAAGTATTTTGTTTTTTTCCGACAAATAACGAAATCTAACTTTTAGTGCGATCTCTCGCTTCGTATACTTATATCCGGAAAATTTCTATACTTTTTATAAGAAAAAAATTGTAAGTTTAACTCTCATACAACAAAAATTGATTGGGATATTAAATTTGAAAACTTGCAATTTTTGGTGTCATTTGTAATTAGCCTTGAGGTATCAGTTTATTAAGTTAGAATAATTCCATCAAATAAATTTAATTGAAGTGCACCCAAAATATGTATAGTTTAATAGGCTGTACTATGTATGCCAACACTTAACATGGTACTGGGAATTCTAAAAATATCTTGCAATACTAGCTATGCAACTTTTAAAATTTTTGTAATTTTGTAGCTGTATTGTGTATAGCTTAAGTGCGAAGAAAATGCTGCTTAAAAATAAAATAGAAAAGGAAAAAAAAAAGAAAAGAAAAAAGGAAAAGAGGAGTTAGTAGGAGTAAGTGCAGCAGACAAGTAGACTGCGAGTTCAGCGGAAGCATAAAAAAACTTAACAAACTCTTTTAGGCGACCGTTGAAATCTGAAACCTTTCAGATTTTAAGGGAATATTAATGGAATTATAAAGATAGTTGCAACAATTATAATTTTAAAAATTAAAAATGATAAAAAAAATTTCTGCTTAATTTTATTATGAACATTGTTGAATTTTGAGTCTATTATTCGAAAGAATGGTCACTCCTCTAATAATCTATTCAACGGAACCGGTAAAAACAGTCACTATTTTCTTACTCTTTGGAAGAGGCACTACACATAATTAAAACTCTCTTTGCTGTAGAAAAGTTCAATAAGAGGAAAAAAACTCTAAATTAAAAAAAAAATTGCGATTTGTTATAAGAACCTTAAATATCTAAGCTAAAGAAAGACTTTTTTTTCATATACAGAAAATAATTTTTTTAATTAAGTATATAAAAATATACGAGAAATAATTCGAGCACTATTTTTTGTTACAGAGCATCAAGAAAATAATAAAACAAAATTCACGTATATTTCAAATAGGCAATACTAGCTAATGCACTTATTTTTATTTTAAATAAAGCTTTTACTTGACAATTAAAAATTACATTTACATTATAACAAATTGCAATAGATTTGGAAGTTGAGTGTAAGAAGCGCGGTTAAAGAGGAAAATATCTGGACTAAGGGATACACCTGACTTTATGTCTTATGGTCCTCGTTAGGGGTCGCTACTCAGCGTCCTTCAGTTCAATCTGATTTGAATAGAACTTCTAAATAGGTTTTCACAGTTGGTGAACGGGAGAAAGAAATACTCTGAGGCCAGTTTTATAGGCACAAAAAGTTTATTTTTGGAAGAGAAAAATGGCGCGAAATGTTTGCTATTTTCAGAACGGCGAAGTGGTTTTAATAGATTTACTTAAAATAGACTGTATATTTCAATTTTGTGAATTTGTTTACTTTATTAGTTACTCATTATACAATATATAAATAATTTTAACAAAAATAAGTTTTGTAAACATTTCTATAGAAATTTAAAGGAACAAGCGCAGAAATTTAAAGGAACCTTTGTTTCATTCGTGTTTCTAATAACTGTAGAGTACAGTTACCTAGCTTCTTTCTCTGCCAATATAAGAATATCTAGACAAAAGAAAACACAAATTCTATAGTAAATGTGTTTATATAAAAATTTCCCTAGAAAGTTAAGGATGAAAAAAAAGAGAGCGATGTATTTTAACTAACAGACTAACTAAAAAATATATTGAATAAATTATTATAAGTTTAAATGCGAGATAACTCTAAGCTTAAATATAAAATAAGATACTTGTAAGTTTTAAATAGAAAATAGGATAACTGCAAGTTTCAAAAGTAATATAAAAATAAACGCGATAATTATAAGCAGGGAGTAAATGCTCCGAAGCAATGCTGTTTTGTTCTCTAAATAAATAAATAAGACATTTTCCTAGACAGCACACCATGACTAATTAAATTAAATATTACCGAATTACTATTTGCGAAAGAACAAAAAGGAGAGGTTATTTAAAGAAGAAGGATACGAAATTTAACATAAAGAATTGTTTTTTTTTTTCGCAATCACTCGTGAAATGGTAAAAAAAATATATATATATAACCAAATGGAAAGTAACTACTTACAATGGAAGACGGTTTTCATTTCTTACAGGATTTGAGAACTCTAATTCTCAGTTCGGTCAGACGACTGTAGCAATAAGCGCAGTCTTTTATTGGAGGTAGTGACGAAAGGAGGTTGGGTGGGGTACAGGGAGGCAAATGCAGTATGCTCTGTGTGTGTTAAAAGAACCGTAGCGGGAAGAACCGAAATTTCGGTTGAAAAACAAATTGCATTTGTATGCCCTGGGGTTCCTTTTCCGTCGTTTTCTTTTTTTCCCATCTTTTTTCATTTTTATTTTATTTTTTGAAAAGGGCTGAGCAAAAATCATGATGTGGCGTTTATTTGATCGCCAAAGAGAGCAGAGGTACGAAAAATCTACTAAAAATCGAGCCGTTTTTGAGTTCCCGCTTTTTATGGTTCAGTAATCGCTCGTAGCAGCGGCAGGCAGTGCCGCAAGAGAACAAACATTTTTTAAAGTGGAAAACAAGAGCATGCCGGGAAGGTTTTTTGAGGCCCAAAGTGCGAAGATATTATAAAAATGAAAAATATTTGTGCTTTCTGGGTAGGGATTTATTGTCAAAACTTCACGAGTTCGAATAGTAAATTTTGAAATTCATTTTATACCTTTACAAAATCTGAGTTCTGAGAGCATCGAAATCAGATAAACTGAAATGAGAAGAAGCGCGAAATAACTCAACATATGCATATAGCGCATTTTTCACCAATGTTAGAATCACAGTTCATGATATAAATATTTAATATAGCTTCAGAAATTTAATAACGTTACTAATGTACTTTAATACCAACATAAGTTTCTCGCAATGTGTTACGCTTGCTTAGTTATTGAACTACAAAATATCAAATCGAAATAATATCGGAATTATCGAATCCAAATCATAATATCGAACTCAAAATAATGCATTGTTAGCTAAATATTAAGGGTCAATCAAATATAAACGAGCCTTTTGTATAAACAAAATTTATTTTACAAGAAACAGCTACATTTTTACAAATTATTTTTCTATATAATTCCCTTCTTTTATTTTACATTTTCCTCAACGTTGTGGTAATTTTTTCATTCCGTTCGCGTAGAATGAAGTCGATCGGGTATCTAACCAGTTGCGCAAGTATGTTTCCACTTGGTGGTTGGTCTCAAATCGCTTGCCTCCAAGTGAGATCCACTTGATGGTTGGTCTCAAATCGCTTGCCTCCTCCTTCTTTGAGAGGTCCAAACATGTGAAAATCACATGGCGATAAGTCTGGACTGTAACGTGGATGATCAAGTGTTTTCCAATTCATTTCCACCAGTTGCGTTGATGGACTGACGTCCGTGTAAGAAATCTACCAGTAGGGCACCCCTCCAATCCCGAAAAACCGTGGCCAGCACTTTCCCTTCAGACAATCGAGTTTTGGCTTTCACGGGGTTTTCCTCGCCACTTTCTCCACTCCATACTTGCACGCTTTGATTCGAGGGTGTAATGATGCACTCATGACTCGTCAGAAGTGACAATTTTATGCAAAAAAGCTTACCCTTCTTCGAAACGAATTCGAAGCAATTGAGAAATGCGAACTCGTACGGCATTTTGATCATCATTCAGCAACCTTGGAATAAAACGTGCTGAGACTTTTCTGAAGCTCAACTGCTTTCTGATGACTGATTGAACCCTTTCATAGCTGACACCAAGTTCTTCCGAAATTTCAAGCACTATGAAGCGTCGATCACGTTCGATAAGCTCACGAAGACGTGCAATGTTTTCATTAGTCACACTGGTGTGAGGCCAACGGGGATGCGCTTGATTCGCAACACGTTCACGACCTTGCTTAAATTCGTTGCGCCAAACCTTCACTCTTGACTATGAAAGAGTAGGTTCCCCGAACTGTGTAAGCAGTCTGCAGTAAATTTCGGCTGGTTTCAAGTTTTCACAGACAAGGAGCTTTATAATTATGCTCAACAGAGACGAGCACACTCATCGTAAGGGCTACTAACTTAAGCACTGAACAAGCCGGCTCATGTGGTTTCCCTACGCTAGATATGCCAACCTAACGACTACAAATGCCCAATCACACGCAAATACTCTTCCCCACTCTCAGCCACTAAAGGCTCCTTTATATTTGATTGACCAACGTGTGAAGTTAAATTCCACAAATATGTACATAATAACTATGTTATAGTGTAAGTATGTCCATTTGAACTCACAATGAACGACTGTAGCGCTATAATAAATTAGTACTTCGGTACAGAACTGTTTGTTATTTTTGTTGATGCTTAGAGTAATTTAATAGTAGTTATTTAGTTAATCTCCTATGAACTAAATATCAGCATTTTCCATATGTGAAACGCCATCGGAACTAGAGGAATCCCATTTGCAAAGTCGTTTATACATAAAATCTTCATCTCAGTTCTCTATAAATACGTCAAAGAAAGTAGCAAAATTTGACGTGATGCAGCAGTGTTCGATAGTTTCGAAGACACTGAAAAGCAGCAGTGGGTAAAACAAGAATATATATATCGAAATAATTCCAGAACTATTTCATATCAGTATTTTTTGTCAGTTCACTTGCTTTTTATTTAGCTTCGTGAACATGGGTTAAATGACCGACTTCACGAATTTAATCATTTTGCTCTAACAAATTTTAATCGCTTTTCTGGTCTTATATTATTATTTCAATTGAAAATATATTTAATAAATTTTAAGAACACGAAACTCGGTTAAATCCTTTGAATTTTTTTTTCTGGAACTTACTTCTTTAAATTATGCTTATATAATTTAAATAGAGCATGGTATGTTAATGAAATAATAATACTAGAATGAGTTGACAGAGTTTCTATGAAAATACGTTTTTGGGGTTGCGGATTTGTTACTCAACAATTTTTAGTGAATTAATATAAAAACATAAGATGCCACGGAAGATGTCATAACATAGAACATTTAACATTATGATTAATTTAACGAAATTCTGTAAATTTCAGAATTAACTCGTGATTAGATAGAATGAGGTAATATTCCGCTGGTGAAGAGCATTTAATCGTTAATAAAAATACGGAAGTTTTGTCTCTTACCATTTGCCTTTTTTTATGTATGATCAAACGACTTCAGCATTATTAGCGTAGCGTTTACCTATTAATCATGATTATTTTCAAGCTTAATAGCCTATTTATGTCCATTTAGCCTCATATAGACTAAATTCAAGAATTAAATCTAATAGAACGTTATTTTTAAATTCCCATTGTACGACACTGCATGCGTCGCAATCAGACTGGTTCACCTTTGGATAAACTCTACTTACCATTAAGTATGATAATTCATTAAGTAACATTTCTCTAATATCATTCTGCTCCTTCTAGTAGATCAAAATTTTAGCAGAAATAGTCGTTGTTTAAAAGCGCATATGCTGTTGTTTGTTAAAGCTGATTTCGAGGTCTTAGACGCTGCACTGGATATATAAATGATAAATTTCTTGTTAAAAAGCAATTTTTACTCTTACAATATGATTCTTTTAAAATTGATGGAAAAGCTATTTCTACTGCAATGTATTTTAAACACGAATATATGAAATTACGCATCATGAAAGCTTTTCTCGTTTGTGTTGTAAATTGATAGTAAAGACAGAATAACTCTTCAGCTACAATGGGTTCTCTTTATGAGCCAGATTTGTTTTTTTTTAAATGGCAGACGGTGAACATGTACTGAGAATTTCTATGCAGCTGGTCTTTTCTGTCAGAAATCGAATCTCTGGTTGTAGGGTTTCCCTTAATTTTGCGTAACAAATTTATTTTAAGTGGACCTTTCCTGAACCTCTCAACTTCCCCTTGTATTTTCTCTCAAGGATGTAAAGTTAAAGTAAGTGAAGCGAATATTTAAACTGTGAAATCTCTGGATTTATTCAGACCGTATTTTCGCTAGCCAGCCCACGTTTCGCTGCTATCTCGCTGTTACGCCAGTAAGCTTTTTGAGCACTTCGGATTATCATCACGCCTGTTAGGTTTTTGACAGTCAACTTGTTAGGTGCAATTTAACGTGCTAATCCAGCACTATTCTATTTTCAGATTCGACTTGAGAATTATATTCTACATTTAAATTTCCTACCGCAAGTTGACGGTGTTTCGTAACGCACGAAGATCGTGCCTTTCTGTTAAACTTTGAATTAATAAAGGGTTACGTTTCACCCTTCTTCTCTGGTGGTATTTATTCACGCCTGTGCGAGAATTCTTCAGGTTCATTGTAGGATTTAGAATTTGTATATGTTAAATAGCAGAGACAGATCTTACAGGGTGAAGCAACTTAATCGGTTACAACACTCCTAAAATTTTACACCCTGGTTAGGAATTTTAAAACAGTTCTTCTAACAACTTATTTCACGTTGTTGTGTGGTCTTTGTACACCCAAATATATAGAAGCTATATATTCAATATAATATAATATTCAATTCAATATATTCAATATAATATTCTTTACCCTCGTGCCTGGCTGTTCTATGTTACAAAAGGTAATCAAATTATAGATCTGAAACTATGTGACATGGATAAATTTCCGTTACTGTTCGAAATTGTGGACAACAAGCGCTTTCATAACAAATCATTTTGAAGTGCACACAATTTTCTTTATTTCATTAATGAATACATTACGCTTTGGTTACGCACTATTATTCCATGTATGGAATCTTAATCAAACGCTTTGCCGTGTATTTACAGGAAAATAACTATAAAATACACTACTGACCACCCAAATTGCAACACGAAGAAAGACAAGATATATCACAGCAAAATTTATTTAGTAGATAACATGTTGAACAATTATCAAATGATTAAATCTATAGACTTCTGTGTGTGGTTCCTTCCAGAATCAGTAGCCAGAGTAGCCGCCATTGTTGGAGATCACCGATGCCACACGCCTCGGCATTGATTCAAAGAGACTTTGGATGTGTCCTTCGGGTACGGCAGATCAAGCAGCTTCCACACGTTGCCAAAGTTGATCTGGTGTGGCAGCTTGGGATGTAATCTGAGTCAATCGTTCAGCAACGATGGACCACATGTTTTCTATCGGCGAAAGATCCGGAGAGAGCGAGCCGGCCAGGAAGGAATTCAATCTCGCGATTGACGAAGAACCCTTGGACAATGCGTGCCACGCGTGGCCGCGCATTATCTTGTTGAAATATGGCTGTGGGCAAGTCCTGGAGGTAAGGAAGGACGACTGGCTCCAACACCTCGGGGATGTAACGCTGGCTGCTTAAAGTACCGGCAGTGCGTACTAGAGGAGAGCAAAAGTGATATCCAATACCGTCCCATGCCCCAATACCCGGTGCAGGACCAGTGTGGCAGTGCATAACGCAGCTGTTCAGCATCCTCTCTCCACGGTGTCTTCAGACTCGTATCCGACCATCGTGGTGTTGCAGACAGAAGCGTGATTCGTCAGTAAAGACAATTTCATTCCATTCTGCCGTCCACATCCTTCTTTTATCGCACCATTGGCGGCGGAGACGTCTGTGGTTTTGCGTCAAGGGTAGCCGAAACAATTGACATCTTGCGGACAGACCACTCTACTGTAAACGGCGTCGAATGGTACGCGCAGACACTGGATAATGTGTTACAGACTGAATGCGTTGTGCTATGGTTCGTGATGTGACTGAGCGATCCGTCACTACCATGCGCAGAATGTTCCTGACATCATTTGAAGTAGTGCACTGAGGTGGATGCGATCGAACACGTCGGTCCGTCGTACTCTCCTGCATCCAACGCTCACATATCCGCATTACAGTTGTTTGGTTTCGTCCAACACGACTACCGATTTCCCTGAAAGATAATCCACACTCTCGGTAGGTCACTATCCTTCCTCTGTCGAACTCGGATACTTGATCAAACGATGATCGCTGTTTACTACGAGGCATAATTGATCATTTTTTGAAAAAAAAAACCGCAAGAAAAACACAATTGCCGAACTTGAAATCGTCGAAAACTCCAAGCTTGAAATAGCGCTTCGAAGTGGCGCCACAGGCGCGCGTGATGTGCGTCTGGGCTGAAATTCTAATCATTTGCATATCTTACCGCCGCTAATGCATGTTGTAAATTTCATGTTATCTGCATGCTTCCTTCAGGGTGTTGCATTTACGGTGGCCAGCAGTGTATTTAGAATGCAAATCTTATGGTTATCTATCGGGAAACATTAGAACACGTCCGCCGGTGAGAAACAAGATAAGTTACATAGGGTACAATTTCTAAAATTTTAAAGATAGGGTTTCATGAAGAAACTTTAGTAAGAAGAACAAAAATTCAGTTTAGCTTCTGATAACAGACTAAGAAAATATATTTTTCTTTTTATAACAAGTGTAAAGATGATAAGCTGTTAACATGAGAAAGCCATGTATGCAAATACTGCTTCTAAGATTTTTTAACGCATTTTACTATAACGATTTAAAACTTATTATCTTCAGGATGATTCAAGATCGGATAATGTATCATAAAAAATTTGCTAATGAAAGTTACCATAGAAAATAACTGCATACAACTTTGAAATATATATGTGAAGACTTATCGCATATCTTCGTGAATCCTCTCTTGGTGTAACTGGTTAACGTGTTCCATTAGTAGTTAGAGGTTCGAATTCGGGCAAGAGCAAAACTGATTTCTCAAGCTTCCATAAAATGTAATCTAGTCTCAACATTGCCGCCTGAACTAAGAACGAAGTAAACGGTAAAATGTCACTGACTGGATTTGGCAGACTGAAGAAGAAGAAGTTGGGGAGATTGTAAGGAATTATTGCATTTTCCACAGTGTAAGTGGTTAGCCTGTTTAAGCAGGAAGTAGACTATCAGCGATTTAGATTCAGGGGAGGGCTTTATGTTAAGTCACCAGTACAAAAATCAAACAAGCGTGTCATTGAATTTATAAATGTACATAAAGACAGCTTACTTGCAGCTTATTTAAGCTTAGAATAACAACGCATTTTCTATGAAAGCGATTTTACAGTGGCAAAACCGCTGAAGAGCAAAATAAGTTTTCTGAATACTTAAAAAAAGGTGAAAAGGTGTTTCTATGATTAAATTCTTCTGAAACTGTTTCGCTGAGATAGAAGATTTCTATACAAATAAATGACATTCAGTTTTTATCTAAATTACTAGGAAACATGATTAAAATGTATTTTTCGGTCGCAAATAATTCTTTACAGGTTTTTTTAACTCTTTCATGCCTCTAAATCCCATTTCACTTTGAAGTCTGCTTCGAGAATAAATTAATTAAATAATTTTAAGCTTGTTTCTATATTTTGCTCTTTCTCGAGAAACCCATGCACCTAAGTTATGATATTTGTTGAAAATATGTGTTTTCACAATTTGTCTTGCATGCAAAATGGATTTAATCTATTCCTGGAATTTCCGAAATTAATTTAATCGGATAAGAATAATAATTTATTTCTCACGCATTAACCAGCTTAGTTTTTATTTTGAAAGCAAATGGAATTTTAATTTCTCTTTTAAGGTAAATTAGAATGTTAGATTGATTATATATACGCAGCTAAAATGATTTATATAACGGAACACATGTTTTTTTACTAAATAATCCCACTGACTTCGTTTATGAAGAACAAATTAAGAATATTTTTTAATAACTGAGGTAAAAGGTTTCAAAACAAAGCGAAATGGCATGCATATTTATAACTTACAGAAATAGTAAATTAAATTTGGTTATGATCATTTAAATGCTTTCCGGCAATCACTTTATCTATCTGTTTCTACTGTCAATTGGAATTAAATTCAGGTCTAAAAGCATTTAAATTTTAAAAATATTGTGCTTTCAGAACTGAGATTCTTTTAGCTTTAATGCAAATGAAAATATACTGGACAACAGGTAAATATGCATTTGACACTTTACAAAATATATCTTTTCTCGTAGCAGCTAAGCCTGTATGGGAAGAGTATTGAAAAAAGCAGTTCAGTGAGAATTTTCTGTTACATTAAAATAATTCAAATTACTCTTATTGAGAAGAAAATTTCTTAGGCGCACATTTTCAGTAACCTAAGCATAAAATGAAATTATTTATCTAGATTCAATTAAATGCGATCTTTCGGAAGCATCAAGACCCATAGTGCATAAGATTCTGGAGCCTATTTTACTCCACTAGTATCTCATGACACATGAGTAACACATTTAATATAAAGAATTTCTTGAAGTAATTTTGAAGACGCGGTAGGCTTTATCAGGAGAAATCTAACATGTATACGCCATCACCTTTTTATCCTCATACCGTTTCGAGTAACATAAAAAAATTGGGTGAAGTAAGAGATACGAATAAATAATGAAATTTACATATTTATACATTGCTAAAATGCTCACTGTAATTTGAAAACGATGAAAAAGAAAATAAATTTAAGGGCTGAATAGTCTCGAATTTTCTTCATTAAAGTATTCGTGAATTAAAAAAAATTCGTTGTTTTCTCGAAGTACAATTTCAATCCTTTCGAAGTGTCTGATCCACAAAAAAGGTTGTATATAATTGTTTGGATTTACAAACGTTTATAACTTAAACTCCTCAGTTTTTATTTTTCACGTAATATTAGTCATCTTTTCTCATGTTAAAATGTACCTAATTGTTAATTTTTATAACTTCAGATATTACTTACCACTACAATGCAAGGCGCTAGAAACATAAATGCAGAATAACCATTTTCTTTCCAACTAACATTACGTTTTCCCTCAGTTCATTCTAACCAAAGCGAATGATCTGCATATTTGCATTTGGTGTATAACTAACGTAACAGTCATATCCACATTCTAGAAAGTATATCGGATTCTCGAGATTTTTATTACAAATACGATTATTATTTTTATAAAGGAATCATAATTACAAAACCAATTTTGTTAACAATAATTATAAAATCAATCAATCAACTTATTCATAATTTCAAATTTTTATTTTTATTCCTAAATATAAGAAATTTCTTTCAGCGTTTTCTTGGAAACTTTGATTTAATTTCTTTTCTTTGAGAAATTTCTTTCACATATTTTGCAGAAATCTATCCTGATCCTAAAAGCTACAATTTAGGAAGGGCTGTTTTGGGTAATATACATTACAATTTCTAGGTCAATCCACAGTTTTTTTGGATACTCTTAGTAATTTTATTTGTTAATGATACATTTTCAGCAGCAAAAGAAATAAATAATTGTTATCTGATACTGTAAAAGAAAACAAAAGCTGCAAAGGGATTACTACGGTTACTTTGTTTAATATTGGAAACACAGAAAGGCCGCTAAAATTTAAAATTTTCAGGGAGCTTGAGTATAATAATTTTTATACAGAACAGAGAAATTTGCTAGAGAAGTAGAGAACATAACATTAAAATTAGCTAAAATTTTAAAACACCTAGAACTTTTAAATTCAGCCGCTTCTGTATCTTTCTGGTCTTCGTGTTTAGTTTGTTCAATATCAAACGCTTACATATTTCTCATTTAATAAGTTTTTTAAGGTTTTCGCAGCTAGAGCAAATATTCAGAGTAGAAATAAATTCGAATAACTGTTGTCTTTAGTTTCGATATGCGAGACTCGTTTTCCTTTTGTAGTCACTAGTAACTTAGTTTACAATATAGAAGTGGCTGTTACTGATTATACACTTGTATATAACAGAATAAATGCTTAGGTATAAAGTTTTTCTTACATATGTTAATTATACCAATTAGCATATACTCATATTTCTTAAATTTAAGAAGCCTAATATTGAAATAATTTTCTTTTACATTGTTTTCAGTCTTAATCTACTTTCCTTAGCAAAACGTTCAGATTATTCACAAGAAAATACTTTGACAAAGAAAGTTAAGAAAACTTTTAATGTGGATTTACGAAGTCTTGAATCTTAAAAAGATTATGCCGTTCTGTATTTTGATCAACGAATTTTAAAAATGCGTTATTTTATGATTTTAATACTTCATTCCTACATTTCTTTCGTTTAGAAGTACAGAGATGAAGAATTTTGTATGGGCTATAAGGCAAGTTTCAGCAAAGATTTCCTTGTAATGCATTTTGCCTTAGGGTTCTCGTATTATTCTGTGAACGGACTTGGCGGAAGAGATCCTTAGAAATATAGAAATTCATTATGCATAAAAGTCTGAAAATGCAGTAGTGAAAATTGTACTGCGCAGGTGATGCAGAAATAGAAGATTTACAATTTAAATCAGTTCCATTCCATTTTCAATATACTCAAAAATTCTATCATAAGTTAAGATTTGACAGCCTTTGATAGCTGTTAAAATGAAATCGGAAAGAGTTAAATTTTCATTGCTATTTTTTAAGGAAGGCAAAGTAAAAGGAAATGTTCAGTCTGAATATATATTGTATTCGCATTCAATTATGTTATGATGTTCTTTATACACAGTTATAGCCACAAATGTAAGACTTAAAGGAAAAATGCAAGAAATGATACCTTTTAAAGTTAAGGTTTATTATTTCTAACACTTACTTAAATAATGGATATACGGTTCACTAAGATCAAGGAGTGCATTTAATTAAAACATTTTATTTCTATAGTTTTAAAGAAAATGCAGTGGAACCTCAATTCGCAAATTTAATTCTTTCCTTAAGGGGATTCGTGAACCGAAATATTTGTAAACCGAAAGGATTTTTTCCCTAGGAATTTATGTAATATAATAGATTAATTTGTTCCTGAGACACACATTAATAAGTAGATAAAATAAAACGGCATAAGTTGAAATGAAGAGAAAGGTGTTATTGTTTGGATGCGAAATTCCCTTCCATGAAAACATCCGGTAATTAACTATCTTTGTCTTTGAGAGCCATTCGATTACGCTTGAGACTCAGTAGGCTCCTGCTTCACTCAAATTTCTTCCGTTGTGATTTGTTATGGAGTATGTTTCAAAATACTTCTAAAGTTAGATGTAGCATTCTCAGTGAAAATTCTTATACCATTCTTATATTCCTAGAGAAGTAGAGAACTAAATTCTCATAGTATTCTTATACTACATCTTCATCAAGGAGAAATCCTTGCATGTAAACTTTGCATCTTAGGTCAGTTTGCGCAATTTTTGCTGTTCGGAGAACTCTTTTCGCTTTCTTACTCTTCTTCTGAAGACATTTCTTTCAGAACTGACTTTCAATGCTGCTTCTGCAGTTGTTATAATTCTTTTATATTGAGCTTATTTGTATGATTCTCTAACAACTTCTCCATGACTTCATTATCTTCATAGCCCTTGTTTTGTCTAGAAAAAATATTATAAATAACAAAAAGGAAAAAAAAGTCGCAAGTATCAAAGTGCTCATAGTCTCTGCCCATCATTCTTTGCAAATAGCATTCATGGCGGTGTACGTTACTTGTTATTAGGCTTCCTGAATGAGAACTAAGCAATGGAAATTCTTAAAGCGACGTATCCAAAAGTCCCTCAGTGTTGATTTTGTAGCACTGATTACCCTAAAACACATTTCAAAATCATATAGTTCCGGTTTGAGAGTTAGTAACGCGAGACATCGCTCGTCATCCTTGGCATTTTTTGTTTAAATAATCTGTTCGTAAAGTGAGGCGTTCGTGATCCAAAATTTTGCTGTAATCAAATTATTTTAAACTACTGCGCTAGAGAGGTTTTAGATACCAGAAGTCCACAGCCCTCCTAATCAGTTCTTGATATTTCTTTCTGCACAATTTTTTATTCATTACGACTGATAGTGGCGCTATTTACTATTCATATTATAAACTGAATCTTTATAACACTAGTTTCTGTGCTGCTAAGTCAATTAAAAGTTAGAGATATGAGGGAAGTATAACAGTATAATAATGTGTATACTATTAAACATTACCAGAGAGAGTCAAAAAGTATGATACAAATTCAGAATATAATTGTAAGATGTTTCAAATTTAGAAAACGACCAATTTAGGAGGAGTGACAAGGATATGTATAAGCAATCAAATCATGAAGTACTCATTGTTCCATCCTTCTCATTAGTAAAGAAACATAGCAAATAAGTCAAAATCATACTTCAAATTTCTGTCATTATAAATTCTAATTTTCAAGGTTTCATGTGCCATATACTTTTTTTCGTAATTTAATACGACTTTTAACTTATTTGCGTATTTAAGGAGAATTATTGTAAATAAATGCACATACGTATTTACACTGCCTTGCATTTCTTGCCTTTACTAGTATCGCACTGAATAAGAATCACGCCAAAGTAAAATTTAAAATTATTCAAAAGAAGTAGCCTTGGTTTGAATAGGATTTTGAATATAACTCTGTACATTTAGAGTGTGATTAAATACGGCTTTCTCATATTCAGATAAAAAACAATCCTCCCCAATCTTATTTTTCATTTACTGAAATTTATTATTCTTCGCAAAATAAATATCGAAGAAAACTGGTTAATAAACATACAAAATCCAGTACTAAGTTTTGTGATAGTTGAAAGGCCCATCATGCTTAAGCCGTTTTAATTGATGAAGAGAATATTTGTTATCGCACAAAGTTATTTTTTTAGAAGAGAACGAAATAGGACAGAGGAAATCAATCTGTGGAGGGAGAGAGTGGATGAATCGACA
Source organism: Stegodyphus mimosarum (assembly GCA_000611955.2). NCBI lineage: Eukaryota > Metazoa > Arthropoda > Arachnida > Araneae > Eresidae > Stegodyphus > Stegodyphus mimosarum. The sequence continues at coordinate 522,791 of KK121559.1, read as the reverse complement.
TGGTTTTGAGCAGAGAAGAAACGAGAAACGATGAATCGGTATTAAGCCTACGGAATGGTCTAAGTTGAAACAATCAAAACTTGTCGAATGTATCTAACTCGCCAAACACTGCAGCTTGGCTAAACATCGTAGTTTAATTCCTAGCTTAAATGTGCTCCTAAGATTTGAATCAAACTGTAGTAAAAGAAAATCTTTTAATGAAAGCTTATTTTTAAAGTTTTTTTTCAATGCCATGAGTAGTTTATTGAATAATAAAATAGAAACTAGCATGATTGAAGTTAATAGAAATTGTCACTGAAATTGGTTTGGTGGCTGTATAGCGCACATTCTACTTAAACAATACAATCGGTTTTCACTTTCATTTGGTTCCATGTTTGAAATAGATCGTAAATGCAAAGAACTGGCGTATTGACAATTTTTAAGGTTTAGTATAGATAATATTGCACAAAAAGAAATTAAATTTTGACTTTCAGTTCATATCCTTCTTTATTACATATAGCAAGTATCTACATGCAGTTTATCTATTTCTTATTCATTTTGTATAGCAAATTATAGCACATAGTGGAATTTGTAATAAGCACTCTTGCTCACAAGCGCTGTACAATATCACACTTAGCGAATACTGCCAGATCGGAAAATGACCATTTTTTAATAAACGTTTAAGAATTTTGTGCTATCGTAAAAAAGAGGTAAATCATAAACTGAATTATCGTAAGTTAGAGGTCAGTTTTGTTTACGCATATAAACCCAAACACGTAATGAAAATTTAAAGTTTAATGCCAAGCGCTTTACAACAGCAGCTATAAAGTTAAGGGGGATTAAATAAAATTAAATGAGTATGTTAAGGTCATTTCTTTTGCTTCAGGAAGCTAAAAGATTCTCCATCATTCCCGAGAAGATATAAATTGATGCTTAAAACAAACAGTTTCAGAATTTTTTTATTTGAGTGTGACATTAATCTAAGAGGCTGAATATGAATCATATTTTAAGAAAACTCTAACTACAGGAAACGAAAATCTCAGTTCGTAAGGTATATATCTGACTATTTTTAAAGCACTGCATTGATGTGGTTTTATATGCGATTAAATATAGTCATTCATACACTTTTAAGACTTTGTAAATATTTTAAGTATGATAATTAAAGTTTTTGAACAACAGTAATTCAATAAATGTGTTATGGTGCAACACAATAAATAATTTCCTTTTTATTAAAATTTTTTGAAGAATGCATGAATACATTTCAGGAACCGAATCTGAATATTACTGATTTAGGTTTTGTATTAAAATATGGAAATACTTATAGTTTCCCTTTTTCTGTATTTTTATGTAAGATAATAGTTGCTTCTTAATGAATTATTATATTAAATATTAAAAACTTTGCTTATTATATTAAAAAAAGCTTTAGAGAGTTCCTTGAATTTCTGCAACATACAAAGGCATTATCGCATCTTTAAGTAGTTCAGCAATCGAAGATTACCGAAGGATTTAACAACATTGAAAATACTCAAGATTGAAAGCTTGTTTAATTTTACCTCTATATAAACGTAGAGGAGAAGGCATAAAGTAAGCAATTTGTTGAAATAGTCCTGGAGCAAGGAAAATCGAAAAGCAAAGAATTTTAAAACGAGAATAAATACAGACGAAGGGTGGAGTGAATAATCTTAATGTCCTGAATGGGAGTGAGTCTAACACCAGAATTCCTAATGCTCGATAAAACTGCGAGCTCACTCTTTGCCGCGAACTCCAAATGGCATTTCTGGTGGCGAGCAGCCGAATTACGTTAGCGATGCGTTTTGGCTCCCTTTGTTGGAGCTCAACCCGCTCTCGCGATAATTATATCTGCGAGTCTTATCCCCTATAAACCGGGGCATTTAATTACAGCAGGGTAATTTGCCTAAAAGGATTTAGTGCCGCTTATCAAAATGTGTTGTTTCTTGACGGTATGTGGGAATATGCAAAAATTACTTTTCCTCTCCTTTGTCGGAAGGGATCTACTGAAACACGTGTGTCAGGGGGTGCGGCAAAATCACGCTAACGAATCAACAGTGGATTTTCGAAGTTCAAAATTGAAGTTACAAAAATTATGCACTATAATGATTTACTTTTAAATCTCTTCCATACCCTATATTATTAACAAATGTACAGTGTAAAAACACTTCCGGTGTTTTACACATACAGTTTCGATTTCCTGTATTACATTTCTGTACATGTAGAATACATGTTCATATCATAAAGCATTGCATTGTTGGAGATAATTAAAAAAGAGTAATGTAACATTTATGAGGTTTACTTTAACCTTTTATTAGAATTAAAAATCTCAAGAATTTTGATAAATGATAAATAAAAATTATTTTACAGAACAATGATAGCACAGACATATACTAAAGCTCTTCTAATAAGTATATTCATAACATATGTAGAACATTTATTGTGAATATACCAGTATAGAATAATATAGAAAATTTTACTTGCATTTTTCTGAATTTAGTTTCGTTATTAACTTTGTGCAAAACTGACAAAAATGATATTTGTTAAAAATAAATCTTTGATAAAAAGCATTTATTTTTACTTCGTTCAAGCATCGGAATTATTATAATTATTAACATCATTTCGGGAATTATTTTAGCATTTTCAGAATTATTTTAATACTAAACTGCGAAGTAAAATCTCACAAAGATCCAAATCAGGAATTAATGATTCTTTAAGATATTTAAACTAACAACCCAAAAGAATTAAATGTAAAATTTATATGGCTTCACATTTTAAACTATCTTTGGTATATATATATATATATTTTAATATCTTATAACATATATAGTTATGAAGCCTATATATACAGTTCACATAACTGTAATCAGAAGACCAAAATTGAAACAAACAGATGATGACTAATTTTTGAAGAAAGTCGATTAATTAAATTACGTCTTTTTCAAGCCGCCCAGACGGTATAGTGTTTAGGGGAGCCGGCTACAATACCAAAGGGCTTGGGCTCGAATCTCGGAGAAGGCATAGCTGTAATTGTCCGTCCCTTCATAGGAGGCAAAGGCGGCCCACCCATTAGGTGCCCTATAATAAAGTGGCCACCACTTCTGGCCCTAGTAGTGAGGCTGAGGGCCCGCCATTGGAGGGGGAAAAAGTATCTTTTAAAATGTATTTTATTTTCTGCACTTTCGTATAATCATCATAATTCAATTTTGTGTACTGAAAATCGAGTTCTAAGCTCGATTTGTGAAACAGTAACAAAAACATGATTTTATAAGCTAATAAAAAAGTATAACGTTTTCCAAATTAATAAATTTATTTTTTTTTGTTTATAAAACAGTAGCAGAAACATGATTACTCAAATGAACGCCAAATGAAAATTGCATTTCTTAATCAATATTTCTATTTACTCCGAGTTAACGACGGAAACCATTACTTTCTTTATACTTCTAGGATAAAATAATATATTAAAGCTGAACAGATTTTTTTAAATATATGCCCTTTTTGAATTTTTCCAATGTGATATTTCTCTTAATGCTATGCAGAGTATTACAAAAAGACGTTTAATAAGAATTCTATTTCTTCTAAAAGTAAAATTTATTTCTTTTTTGCTTTATTAAATAAGAAAACATTTGATTCAGAAGTTGTTTTTTTTAACTACTTCTGATCATTACTTATTTTACATCTAAGAATCTTAAACCAGGGAAGTAGTTTTCCCCATAACATCAGTCAAAATTTCTTCCGAAACTTCTAAGAAAGTTATTTCTTCTCTAAGCACATAGCTCCACCGTTATTTTCCCTCCCCATTAATTAGATACTAACGAAAACAAAGTTTCCTTTCTTTGAAAATAAGGAAGTGAAATCTATAATTGCAAACAAGATTAAGATGTCTATTCTCCATCTTTTATGACTACATGCTGCCCTAGGCAGCTTAGTAGTTACGAAAATTTGACATAGTGTTTTACCGCTGAACTCTGTGTAGAATTCCTAATAAGCCATGAACGTTTGTGATTGTAATATCTTTTCTAAATGTGGCTACTTGAAATGAATTGATCTGAGAATCCTCTCATGAATCTGATGGTAGGATGTAAGAAATAGCAGGTCCACATATTTAATTCTCCAAGGCATTCTTGCTTACAACTTGGAGGGAGTTCGTGCTGATGGTGTTCTTTGCCTTAATTAAATAACCCCAATCTTACAATGACTACACTTGTAAGCAGCATCGTAATTACAATGAACTGTGCGTTTCTGTTTACAAGAATGACTGTATTGTCGTTCATGTTATGTATAAGTTACCCCAACCTTTCGAAATACATATTTTCTTTTATTTAATAAACCGTAAATGAAAATTAAAATCTGCTCATGTATGTGACAGCTTCTGCATATCCCAGAAAACTCCGAAATGTAAACCCGAAGGTTTTAATAAAATTATCCAAATCAGTTCAGTCTGCAACTTCATCGTGACTAGCTAGTTGGTAACGGCAAAGCATGCGATAGCTAGTATCTGTCTAGAAAGGAATGCCTTCTTGGAACAGCTTCAAAATTAAATTTGCTGGCATTTACAGTATACTTAGACAAAACTACAAAAATAACTGTCACATCTCCAAAATGAGAATCCTTGACGAAACCAGCCTGTTAAGTCTAATCACTAGTCGGCCACCAATATGATTGAAAGAACTTATAAAATATTGTGAAGACCGATTATTTTTTGTTTGCAAATTTCCTGTAGTTAGCTGCATTGTACTTATAGTAAAAATTAGAAGCTTTCCGTAAGACTAGATATTTTGTAAGCTTTAATTTTAACTATGTAATTCAGCATATAACTTTTGTAACTTCAAGAAGTATCTTACAATGAGCATTGACCTTTACATTTAGGCTGCAGACTTTTACATTTGCTATTAATAATTTGACCACGAATAACAAATTTAACTAGCCACTGTATTTTAACACATTCTGTCATCACCATCATTTATTTTGCACTATGTAATTTTGTCGCATTTGATCTTAATTTTGTACAAAATAAGCACATCAAACCTTTCGACAGTATTAAAAATTAAAGTTTTAGTGCAATTCAAATCAAATTTTTCACCAAAGCTTACGAAGGAATACTGCTGAGCATCTGTTTTCGAGTAAGTATTTAATATACAAGTGATTGCCTTTTCGGAATTTAATAAGTATATTTCAGACATCTTATTGGCATTTAAGATATACATTGCAGATATTTAAGATTTAAATTTCAGGCTTTCAGATACACATAATAACCAATGTCGTAGCAATTATGTGCGTGGTACATATATCCAGGCACACGAGTCTTTTTAAATTACTTCGACACAATACTAATTTACAAAATATTAGAATTCCAAACCACAATCTATAAGATAATGCAGTCAGTTATTAAAAAAGATATACTGAATAAATTATTTTCATTAATCCTCATATCAACGACTAAAATTTTCTCATACGTCAACGAGTGCTTATACAGGTAAGGACTGTTATCAGGATGTCTATGTTAAATTTCAAGAACGTGCACTTTAAAATAACACTTCTAATCCTTAACCCTTTTTTTAACAGCACCTCTTATTGTGTTCCATGTTACCTCTTTTCTTATATTAGGCAGTCAAGACATAGTAAGTTTTCATAAATCTCTAATGAAATGAACTACAACCTATTTTATGCGTAAACTGTGAACTCACTTTCTAGCAATATTTGTGTTTCATGCAAGTATCTTCAGCTCAAAAACTGTATAACATCGTTATTTATACATGTGGAATGTTTCATAAAATTTCTTCAGATCTTTTTGTTTTATTATTTTACTTAGTTGCCTTCAGCCAATGCTTTTTGCTATTATAATGATAGCTATCATCCCGCAAAGAATGAAAATTTTCGAATGTTGCCATATATGACACATACGGACAATGCTTAATGCAAATTTAGCAAATATAGACGAAACGAAAACCTGTTAGCAGTGAAGCAATTGTTTTAATACCAAGAAAGAATTTGTTTAACTCAGCTTAAGCCAAATAAGCGCAACATAAGTATTTGGCAAATTTTTAAATTTTTAACAAAATATGTGGTCGATTTTTAAGGTTTATGTTTTAACTAATTAAATCACTGGCCTAATATATGCTGGGAAATCAGGTAACGTTCTCTGAACGAATAGAAAAAAAATGCGTTTGAAAGGTTTGTTCCCCTTTACAAAATTCTCGTATAAGCGTCAAAATGGATAGCATTTTTAATTCACTCTCTTTCCTTAAACTTTTGTTATCATGTAAATTAGCAGTTACATGAACTCTGAAAGGAAACAAAAAGGTGAGACAGAAACAGCGCCACTAGAGCACGGATAAATATTAGCTAAACTGTTTGGATTTCACAGAATGCAACGATATGTTCATATTTACTAAAAAAGAAAAAAGCTGTAACATTAATTTCTACTGTGAAGATAAAATTATTATTGGATCAATGGAAAAGCATAAATGCTTCATTTATACAACGACACGAAGTGTACAGTCGACAATGTAGACAGTATACCGTGACAACGTACAATCCAGTGGTAAGTTATTTCACTACACCTGAGTGAAAAAAACAAACTGGAAAACGTTTGGTTGCATTATCAGTTATTGCAAAGTACTCTAGAGCTATCTACCTACAGGGATGTGTATGCTCACGAAGGACTTTCTAAAGGAAAGTGGCGCATAGAAAATGAAAGAAAAGGAGTTATTGAGGGTTTCCAGATCTGTCTGTAAAAAAAAGAAAAGAAATTATGTCAAAAGCTTGTAAAGAATGAGCATTTGTACACTACTCGCTGTAATACGTGTCGTAACGCCTAATGGCCATAGAAAGTAAAAAATTTTAATTTTTATAACTTTTTGATTATTAATTTTAAATTAGTTATACTTTTCACAGATATATGCTTGGGTACTTAATCATTTCCATCTCTATGTAAAGTTAAAGTCAAGTGTGTACCCGAGGACAAGTTATTGGGCAATGATATAAATACGTTTTAGCTTTAAAAATAAAAATTAAAAAATATTTTTCCAAAACGTATTAAAACCTAATTTAATTGATTATATATATATATCTCTAATGAAAGGCGAATTTGAATTGAAACCCGCAATAATTGGAATAAAAGTCGCGCAAATGCAGCAGGTTATTGACAGAATCACATATGCATAAGTACGCTATTATGAAAATTATATCTATAAATCAGATACCTTTACTTAAAGAAAAAATATATATGCGAAACTCAGAATGCATGAAAAATTGCCCGTACCGGAATATGAAGCAAGAAGCTCAATTTTATTTTAGAACTTAAAGCAGTTTTTAGTATTTGCATAAATTTTAAGAGCATAACTTTCTGAAAATGTTAGTTTCTAGATTTCTGGCTACAAAGAAAGATTTTTAATGCTGGCATTTCAGACAAAATAAAAATAATAATAATTAAAAAGCTTCCATTTGTCCATTGTCACTGGATGTAATGCATTTACAGGATTTTTGAATGGCTCGGTTTTATGAAATATATGCACCAGAAAGCATTATGGAAAGCTAAATATAAATTTAAAGTTTTCGTTCTTCAAAGACAAAGGAACTCATCTATAAACGAAAAATGAAATGCTGATTTTTGGGTGCTTCATGTAATGCTTTTATTTGCCAGATTTGAATATTATTTAAAACCTGAGCATGAAATCGTCTTCACAGAAACATATTATACGTATGGGAACATAATTAGAAAATAATGCATTCAGAACCTCTTCTCACAATAAAAATAATTGTGAAGTCATAATGATGCAGAAAGATTTCCTTCTCTAAATAAGACTCAGGTATTAAGTTTAAGTTAATGTTATGACGAGAATGTTATAAGACTAACAACTCCAAAAGTAGTTAAGGTGGAAAAAGATTTGTTGAAAGTTCAATTCAATATATTTTGCAGTTTGATTCGGAATTTCCATTACCGTGCATTACAGAAACATATACTGCCGAACAGTAGAAACTCATCGATGAATTTGGACCACAAATAACATAACTTTTATTGCGATCAGTTTGCATGTAATTTTAGAAAGCAGTGTTTGATCGGTTAATCGATTATTTTGAAAATTTTAAACTTGGAAAAGGAGGTAGTTTCTTTATATCAGAAAAGGAGTTTTCAATTTCTGAGAATTAGGTAAATAATATTATGAAAACTGTTTTAACACTGAGATTCCGCACTGGATTCTTTAAATATAAAATCTAAGTTTTATGTAGTCCACTTACAGTTAAATTCTAATTGATAAAATGTTCGTCAGAGATACTGGACGTAAGAATTGCTGACTCGAACAATTTTAAGTGAAAACTGCAATACGACTTCTACAGGATTTTCAGAGGATTCAGGAAGAAACTACAAAACAGACCTTTTTAATTTTACGATATGAGATTACGGACCTAATTACCTTTTTCAGTTTAAATAGACTAGATGTCCTCTGTTTTAATAGAACTGTCCGTAAAATTGTTACAACGCGCAGATAGGAGAGAGAACTGAAAACCATTTATGAATGACCTCGTGTAATGATATGGCAAACACGAATCTCAAATAAATGCAGATATCATTATTTGCAAAGTTGGTCCAAATGTCAATGAGGATTTCAAAAAGTTATAAAAATTAAACAAATATCAATAAGAGACTGCAGTAATCGTGGAAATTAGTCTGAAAGAACTGCGCTAATTTGGCGAGGATATGATGAAGTTTTTCCGCAAAAAGAAACGCTATACTTTTTTGTGAATAAAGCACACTATCAGAATAGCACTGAAAATTATATCCGCTAGCTGCTTCTATTGGCGGTTATCATGAAGAATTACTTTTCTCATACGAAAGATATTTTTTCGTATGAATAAATCATCTCCGATACCGCTATGATGGTTACTTTCAATATGATGTATCATTCTCTACCAATAAAAATTTGAAATGGATACGTACCTTTACTAAAAGCAGTATCCTAGCTAAAGATTCACTATCATGCAAACAGTGCTCCTTTACATTTCCATCTCCACAAATTTTTTGCAATCTGTACGACCATTTTTTTTATCAGTATGTATTATAAGAGTTTATTGTTACAGACGTGTAATTTAATTTCACATGTTTTCTTACAGATAATTCTTTAAAGATATCAATACGCACACCTCAGTATAGAAAAGAAAAGCGAGGAACAGTTTGTAAGATGATGCATCGTATAGTTATTTTTCATTTGTTGCTATTTGAAGGGGAGAAAGAGGCAAGTAAAACAAATCACTGTTGAGTCTTCCCGCTTTCCGCAGCTAAGCGATCGATTTCGTAAATGAGCTTCTAATAAAACGGATGTCAATACGAGAACTCTTTCAAGCACATCATAGATAGGGCAGACTCTTCCCCGTCTAATCTTCTTGCTAACGAATCCTGGAGACACCCCGCTGCATTTTTGCTCAGAATGCTACGCAGGGGGTGACAAGAACCCTCGTAAAGCGTGACGGCGGAAAAAAATTGCCTGCTTTCGAAGCGACTGACCACTGCTTAGCAGGCAGTCGAATGAAAAAGTTTGGACTGCCAATATATCCACGCTGTTCACCCAACTCATCTTCAAGAAATAAAAAAGCACTTCCTAAAAAATAATAAATGAAGGTTTTGAAAGCATGGGGCAGATATTTTACCACTTTTATTCGAAACAAAATTTAATATCTTACGGGTGTTGTTCATTAGATGAGCTTGAATATTTTGCTTATTAGCTTACTTGTTTAGCTAATCAAGATACATGTATAAAAAGAAGTTTAGTTGTGGTATATAGAACTCGTTGTATAGTTATGTTCTGTGTATGCATGCTTGTATGTATGCATGCATGCGTGCATCTATTCCATTCAGCCGAGGAAAACAGCAAAAGCTTTTGCTTATATTTTTCATTTCACCACATTTCATCATTTGCATCACATTCTGACAGTTAATTTATTGTCGACGTTACAGTTTTCAACGACACAAAATTCTCTTGTGGTTTAAACATTTTTATTTACATTCTTTTACGTCAATTGGATCTACATTAAAATTTATATGTTTATACATAGATATATACACAGATAATAATTTGAAATAATTTAGTATAAATAAATAACTTAAAAAATACTTAAATAAAGGGTAACTTATATAAACAAGAAAATACTTTCTTTCTATTCATTCTTAAATAATTTGTAAATGAGCTAACAGGAGAAAAATTTAATTTCTCCAAAACAATTTTCAGTCACGGAAGTTTAGCTTTGTTATAATCTTCAGTTTTTTGCTGAAATCTATCTCTAGATAACTTAATATCTATCTGTAGGTACCATCATGCAGTACGTGATCTCTAGATTTATTTATTTCCGATTTCAAAGCACTTAAGATAATGTAAGCAGTTATATGTTATGCATTCTAAACTTAGTATAATGAATGATATAAATTAGGGGCATTTGTAATCAAGAATATGTAATATACGTTTAGAAATACTAGACACGAGAATTCTGTCCATAATTTTAAGAAAAGTATAAAAAAAACTAGAGCCGTATACCTAACTTAATAATAAATAAGGTTAATATAGTTAAATCAAGCAACTCTAACACAATGTTTATAGAATTTTCTTTGTATTTTTATATTTACCGTCTATCCTCTGACTTTTCAAAATGCAAGCTTAATTTCATTTAAATAGGAAAAGAACAACAACAAAGTTTAAGATTACTTATTTATGAAAGGAAATACATTTAAATAAATTCACAAAGTACAGTTCGTCAAAAAAGGGGGCCTGATAACTCTTAGATACGGCGAAAAAGGCGAAAGTATGCGACAACTATCATTTGAGCTCCCGTTCGTTCTACTTCAAGGTCCACCAGCAGCCAAGAGGTATGCGTCGATCTGGGTTTCGAATCCCGGCGAACGGCCTGGCTTCGTGGGCGTTTTCTGGGCTTTCCACATCTGCCACGTGTTACGAGCGAATTTCTCTGGGAAAGTCCGCCACGGAGGCAACCCTCCCCTTAGGCAGTTAGCCTTCGAGTGCTTTGCCCATAGACAAATAAAAAAACCCGACGAAATTCATCTAGTATTAGCGTTGATCTAATGTGCATGTTTTGATACAGAATCGAACTTTCCTGAAATGACAGGGGATTATATTCAACAGTTTGATTCTAAGTTTTAGAAAATTAGTACAAACCATTTTTGAAATACTAACATGGAAAGTTGGAGCACAGATTTAACTTTGGGTCGAAAAAGTACATTTTACATGGCGAATCTATGACTTACATTAACACTTTTTTTTTTCGTTTCCTCATTAAATGACCGTTGGCTAGAATTTTTGAGAACTTTAAAACTCGCGATGTTAGTTCTATATTATTTTTTTAAATACTAACTTTTTTTAAGCTGTATATTTTAAAAATAGCTAAGCTCTCAAAAAATATTTAGAGGATTTGCTAGAAAAGAAATTTCTTGAAATTTAATTCATTTGTTAATAAAATATAATATTTCGGATTATTTGCTATGGCAAAGATTTAGAATTTGAGTTTAATGTATGATTAAATGTGTCACTGCTCGTAAGAGGAAACGTCAGTATGATTCTGTACTCATGAACAGTATATTTTAAAGTAGGCTAGTTATTACAGTTCATCGGATCTTTTATCTAATGTTAAAACGAAATTTGGGTGAATTAATGAGTATAAATATAATATAACATTTATTTGTGTATTATTCAAATCACTACAAAACTAAATATAATAAAAGCCGTCAGCCGTCATAGCGATCATTTCTCTAACATAAACGCCTCTGATAGGTATCAGTATATCTCATAAAATAGTTAAAAAGAAATTAACTGGTAATCTGAAAATTTTGGAATAAAAATCCGAAAACGAGTTAAAGATTAATAATATTATAAATTTATAAACTTAAAAACATAATATAATTAAATCACAGATATTTCGGTTCTCTTAAATAAAAATAATCTACTATAATGTTGTCCATTCACAAAATTGAATTTTTCTTGTTTTTGCATAAAATTAAAATGGAGGCAAAAAGATTTCAATTTTAAAACTTCCCGTGTCAGTTTTTAATTTTTTTTTTTGAACCTATAACAGAAAGAACAGAAGAATATCAAAATATTAGGAAAATATGCTGCCATGCGAAGACTACTGAAAGGAAAAGAAAATACAAAGAGGCTTGTAATATATACAATATAAATATAGAAGTGCATATATTTGAACGTTACCTTTATATTTGATTTCGGATGCAAACATTAATCTGCGAAAGAATTACAATTAGAAATTTTGTAATAATTAAGTTAAAGATCTTCACTCAGAGCATTAGAAATAATTACTGAGAGCGTTAAAGCATATTTTGATTTCTCAAACTTTCTGGTATGAAAATATATTTATTGTAAACTTTATTTCTAGTCCAGCTAAAGTACAATGGTATCCCGATTTTTAACCATAAGGCTATGTGGGAATAGTCTAACTATTTGAATTGTTACACCGCAGTACACTAGAGGGCTCCAGAAGGAACCTGTAGAGTTCCTTGCAAAATGTTTCGTAGTTCGTGATTTTTCGCACTGGCAAAAATTTAGAATAGCTGGTGTCTTTCGCACTTACAGCAATTCAAAACAGTTGGCGACACAAAATTTAGAACAGGTGGTACCTTTCGTCACTTGTAATAATTTAGAACAGGTGATGCCTTTCGCACTTGCAATAATTTAGAATATGTGGTTTCTTTCGCACTTATGAAAATTTACAAGTCTCCGATAACTCATGTATTATTTGAATAAAGTAGGTATTTGTTATAAAATATCCATTGTTTACCAGTTCGTTTATGAGAAGATAATTAACACAAAAATTCTTTTATATAAAACTTCTTACTACAAAGTTCTTTTATGCTATATAAAATTCTTTGCTCTGCTTCACAATACAGTTATCCCATATTTATCTGTAGAAATCGTTTAGTTAAAAGTTTCATTTATAAGAAGTTCGTTAATGCAATGTAAAGCTACTCCGTGCAACGTTCCGTTGAGAAGAGTTTTTATATGAATTTCTTTTGTGCAAGATATGAATTTATTATTGCATAACGCTCTGTTGAATAATGCAGAATACTAGTATGTTAACTTTCGTAAAATATGTGATACAGTTCTGTGTTTAATTTGGTGTAGATATTTTCTCTGCTCTACTTGAACGGCAGTAGATAATCGCCTCATTTTTCGATTGTTTGTTTTTTATTGCATAGTTGATATTTTTGTGGGTATTGGTTTCAAATCTTTTTTTTGCAGAACTACAGATAAATTAATTTTTAAATGATTCATTTCTTTACAGTGATGAACAACGAACTTTTATAATACTGAAAATCGAGGCTGGTGCTAGCAATTTCGGCTACTTCTCGTGAAATCAAAGAAGCAGCCTTTCAGTAATTTATACTTCCTGTGATTTTGTGAGAACATTCAAAGAATAAATTGTATTTTAAACCTTAATTGCTTTACAGATTAATTTTTGCTTAATTATTGAGGAGATTTTTGTTTATTTTTAGCATTTGAATAAATCACATATCTAAATTTCGTTTGCTTCATTGCCTTTCACAATAAAATTTGCTAGATTATCATTTGCAAATCATACTACATTTGTAAACTAATTTATATAAATGATCGTGCTCGTAAATTGTCTTTTGGTTATGAATTTTAGTCTTCATAATGGTTATTTACTTCTCGCAACATCAACATGTAAAATCAAATACACCTAAAAAGGAACTGTTCTAAATTGTAACTGTTGTAAGATGCAGATTGTTAAATTACTAGGCAACATTAACCGGATAATTTCGCAAGTTTTACCTCTAAGATTTTAACTTTTAATTTACCATCGGTGTAGCCAACTCAATGATCACATATCTTGTAAACTTCAAAGCACGCATCTCTTTTCTATTACCACCATTCACAATTTTTTGAAAGCGTAGCAATTTTTTTCAAAATCTTCGTTACTTGTTTCATGTACAGTATGTTATAAGGTATTTTTCCCGCCTTCTTCGCATGCCTTCGTGGTGTAGTGGTTAGCACGCTCGACGCGTGTTCCAGAGGTCCGTGGTTCGAGTCCCGGCGAAGGCATGCCTCATTTTTTTATCTCTCCTGCTTCGAAATAACTTAATGTCTCTACAATTTAAGAAAGAAATATTATTTCTATCTATTTTTTACTATTGAATACGTTCAGGTAACGAAGTGCACGCATTATCTAAATCATATTAAATATGTTTCGTTCTAAATTTACTTGTAGTGATTCATCAAGGTGTTTGTATTGAAACTGTCGTGTCACTTGCCTTTTGATTTTTGATCTATTGTCTTCAGTAGTGATATGCCTTTTCCTCACTTTCAAATACAATTTTGTTACTTCCATTTTTTTCTGCATTCTAACCTCTCGGCATTTTTACCTTTCAGTGGATTATAAAGCAGGTTTGATATTGGTATTTCAGAATGTAGTTGTTTTCCGACAATATTTATTCTGTTAAGACCATGGTGCCAAATTATCAAAGAAAACACAAAGATGACATTCTTAGATACCTGAATGAAGCAATCAGGTTAAATGCTCTGCATTTATTAGTTTGTTTATTTTTAATGCGTAAAGAATGGGCATCGACTGAGATACGAATCTAGAGCCTTCTAGTTAGTAAAGGCATCCACCACCGAGCTAGAGTTATTCATAATTTTTACCTGAAGACATAAACACAAGATGCCTGTAAGATGGTGCCACTTTTGACCATAACCTAACAGAGTGCTTTGTTTAGGGATAATGAAGATGTGATAGGCTGCTTTACTCAGTAAGCGTGTCATTGTTTCTCTTGTGCCTTCATTAATCTTTGAAAATCTTCAAACTATGTGAAAATTCCAAATACTTAGGAAATACTCATGAAGAGGAATTAAGCCGTTAATTATAATGCTTAAATCTCTCCATTTACGTCCTCCAAAACTATAATGCATTTCTATTCATGTATCCATGATTAGCGCACTTTTATACTTATGAAGAAACCTAGGATAATACCGAATACTAGATATAACACAGTATTCATGTAATATACATGTACACAATTTAGTATGACGTGCAGTTCAGAGAATGATAGAATTATAGAAATCATATTTTCTATCAAAGCATTATAGTAAAAGTAATGAACTATCGGTCCCCGTCACGAGTTTGTGCTTATTGCCGAGACTGCTGCGGAAAGACCAACCCAGAGTGCGTTTAGACTTAACTATCAAAATTGTTTGAACCGCCAAAACCGCAGATCATTGAAACCACAGATGCTGATTCAGTGCATATGAGGGCACGAGTACAGTCTGAATTATACAGCACTCTGCAATAATCATACAACTTGTATTTAGCAAATATTAACCTTAGCAAATTATTGAAAAACTCCTTCTGTGAAAAGGTAATGTTCCTATGAATTGAACTGGTTCTTAATCGAACATACCTGCATTTTTATCTCATGTCTCAATTAACATTTTATTTTAACTATTTTGTTTTTTCAAACTTTAAGAAAACGCTTTTACTTGGAATGGATTCTACATCTTTTTATTACTTGAGAATGGGTGATTTGTTTAAAGCTAAACAAAATGTAAATGTCGCAGATTAAAATGTTGGAGACTATTAAGGAAATTTCATTAAGAATATCAGTATCATACATCACTAATTACTATAATTATATCGTTTATTCAAGCTCTCTGACTCCTTTTGTAAGTACCATCGTTAAATATTCTCGCATTCCATATCAGAGGCCGAGATGTATATGTAATTTATAAATAACAACTGTTTAAAGACATAAATGGACCTTGATCGGAAAAGAAAAAATAAAATAAGTTACAAATTAAAAATAAATTTATATGGAATTTTGATAGAATTTCACAATCAATTTAAGTTGCATCTCTTATTTTCTTCTAAGCCGATTTGTATAATTTAAAACATTTTTTTAAATGAAACAAACTAATCTCTAGAAATGAATCAAATGATGACAAAATGAAATATTCAAGCATCTTCGAATCGAAATTGTATGTTTTTCAAGGGGCATATAATCAAAATCACGGACTAATTTTCTTAATGACATTTTTCTCCTGTTATATTTTAGTTTTAATTGCTAATTTTCAAGCTGTATCCTACATCGAGATAAATAGACTTCTCACCTTTAACTCTCGCTTGCACATTGACAAGCTCCAATGATTTCTTACGCTTTTCTCGAGTCACACTGCGCCATATTTCGAAGTCTTAAATATATTCTTCTCCCTAGGATGTAACCATCACTCAAAATTGTCCCCAATTTTTAAGCTTTCCTTTTTGAACTAGTAGTGTAGCTTGTATTTTAACGCCTACGAGACAATACGACGTGTTTAAGTTTTGACAGTTGCTGCAAAGAATGCAAATTGAGAATCGATGCTTGAACTTAGTTCTCAACAGTTGTCGAGGTATTGTAGGTGTCTATTATTGGATTCTTAAGAACGTGTCTGGTATTTTTCTTTCTTTGGTAACTATTTACTCCCTATCGTACTGTGCGTCGCATTTCTAAATATGGGCACTAATAATTATTTTTCACTTAAATCCATATTCTAATTAAGTAATATTTTTCAGGTTATAATTTATAGTCATAAAATAAAGTTAGATAAGTTTTTACTCGGGTGCAAATATTTAAACATTGATAACAAAGCAAAAAAAAAAAAAAGCGACTGCTGCATAGTAAAAGTCAAATAACATTGATAAAACTGCTTTCCTGTATATTAATGGTGCAGTCTAAACTGCAGAATTTTAACTAATGCGAAAATATTTTCCAAGATTATAGTAACCCAACGAGTGCCCCAAAGTATAATAGTTTTGTAAGAATTGAATGAGTCACTTTAATCGAGATAAAATTCCGATGACTTAAAGGATTGCGTTCGTTTTCTTATTTAAATATTAGATGACAGAATTATGCTTATTTTATGTTACTTTTGAAGTAATAGTAGAGCTCAACTAGTTGCTCTTTGTATCAGACCCATTGTGTTATTTGAGGTTTGCGCTAGTATACTATATGTTATGCCGAAGACACGTATTTCAAATTTTACTGCTCTGCTAGACTCTCTATCTGTTCAAACGGAGACAAGTTTCGTATTTTGAACAGATATTCACAATAATGTCAACAAAGTACGGTAGCAGATTTCTTGAATCATCGCAATATATGCTGTAGTTAATTTTATGTAGATATTTTTTTTTACATTTCTATCAGTGCCAGTTCAGACAAGCGAATTCTGCAAGCGTTATGTGCTAACATGCCAAAAAACATTGACTGTTAGTAATGGATTTACGTACCTTATACAGAAGTAAATGCTAAAACATAAGCTAATTATGAACATATGATGCAAATAGCTTTTAAATTATTTAGTGGTCATGATTTCAGCAGTTCACCTGTTAACTTTTCGATGTGCTATAAATCTCCATAACGTTTCCAGTGAATTTACCGAGGACAAAATATCCTTCTGTGATTGGACTCAGCAGTTTAAATTTGCGTATTTCACGGGACAACTGCGTGTGCAATATTTCGGTAATATTTTAGAATTGGGAACATTTTTTTTTCTTTAATAATGCATTTGTAATTTCATAAAGATTAATCAATTAAGGCTAGTGTTTTACACGTCACATTTATTTGAATTATGCTCAGGAAGATACAGTAAAACGCTCTGATATTTCTTAAACCGATTTTGAACTTAAAACCCGCTAACAAAAGCAGAAGTTTTAATAAATTATGCAGAGTGAATGTCAATTTTTTATGAGCAACGATACAAAAGAATTTAATGGATGATTATAAAAAGAAATAAACACCAAAATTCATTTATAAGTAAAAACCCAAAACAAAATATTTGTCAAAAGGACTGCGGAAATATCTTTTAAGGAAAATTTTCCCCACTATGTATTGAATCTCAGAGAGAAGACTTAGTCAATGCTTAGTGCAGTTAATGTTTAAAATTAATGAAATTATATTTTATTATCAGTGAAAGTGGAACACTGATTTTAAACTCATACGAAACATTTTTAAACTTTGACAAACCAAGAAAAATGTAACTTTTAAAAGGAATCGGTAGCATGATATATCAAAAATACCTAGAAAAGATATCGTCTAATATTTTTTTCAAGTGGCAAACAACTTAAATATGAACTGTTTGGGTATAACTGTTTGGATATTTTAAAATCAAGATATCCAAACACAGACTTATTTTAAATCAATTTACAGTATCATACAATACACAGAGGTGTAACTTTTGTTTTCGTAACTAGTTTGTTTGCACTTGTGGTTTGGTATTGCGTTATAATTATATTATGTAAGAGATATCGAAAGAAAAATAATGAGATTTCAAATAGCGTTTCGGAATTATCTCTGTCAGTTGTAATGAGCATCCAACGGTGAATGGTAAGATTATTGCATTATAGTGTATATGCTGGTACGAGTTTTAGGGATACCGAAGTGTGAAAAATGTACGTATACATTTGGCAATAAATTCGCAGTACGCACTTTCGTTCATTCTTTCACAATCATCCTTTTTTTTTCTTTTTTAAGTCAAACGAAGCATATTACTTCAAACTGCGTATATTGCAAATTTAAGTGTTTCAGAATATAACAATGTTTTCAAAACAAAATGCTTAATTTCATTTAATTTTAAGGACAAATAAGTGTCCTAATTAACAAAAGATGACAGCCCGGCTGACACTAATTAGTACAAAATGCTATGTGACGTTTTTAACAAAGGTAAATTTAACGCACTTTTATTTCTAAGAAGTCAAAGAAGAAAGAAAATTTTCTTTTCTTTAGTACTTAAAATTATGAAGTTGCGGTTTCTGGGAAGGCGTTATCTTTTACGCATTTATCTTTTTTATTATCTTTTTATGCCACTTTTATTATAACGTCTAAATTACAGAAAAAGCCACAATACACAAGAGAATTTCCAAGATAATGACATTTTACTTAAAAGTCTTTTTATCTGTTCCACCAAGAAAACATAAAAATACGGTGCATTAATAACCTCTTTAGCACAGGCCAACAGTGTTACACGAAAGACCTCCAAATTCGCAAAAATAAGTATCGCAAATTCTTAATTTCACCGTCGAACTTCTTAGCACTCAAGCGCGAGGTATTTAAATCATATTAAATATAATGCAGCAAGAACCAACTTTTGTGTAGAAATAAGCGAATCACAGGGAAAATTTCACGATTGTTACGTGATGTCACTTTTAAACTATTCCTGATAAGCGATGCTTTTTCGTTGCTTTATAATGGGAAAATTGTGCCTAAGTTTCGGCAAACACTTTTACAGTTAAGAATATTTTTTAAATATATTTTTTCCATTTTGACTGAACCTTATTTTGTAAATCATGGAAAAAAAATCATTAGTGCTTAAACAGCCAGTTGCATGCTTCACTGAAAACTTTCAGTAAAAAACAATTCTATCATTGGACCCCTTTTCAGCGCCTAAGTTCGAACATTTTTAACATGAGGTTGTAGAGGCATTTTTAACATTATGTTATTTCGAAGCAGGAAACATGAAAAATGTGCAATGCCCTCGCCGGGACTCGAATTCTCTGCCGTGGTTGGCCGTTTCCATTGCTCCCCGTCACCGGCTGTTTCCGTTTCACGCCTGTTCTCCTTTCCCCAGCCACCTTCTTTTGACGCTGAACTACATCTGGAGGTGCTGGACGCCTGCGAGCTGTGGCCAAAGAAGTTCCATGGTCTGGCCGGAAAACTGTTGCCTGGTCAGTTCTCGGAGCTCCATGGTTTCTCAGTAGTTTATTACTCCTGAGATGTTCCTCTTCTATTCTGCGTTTCCGTTGTGAGATATGCCTTGGTATCTTGTCCTTGACCTCCTTCCTTGGTGGCTAAATTCGTGACCTCTCATGTCTTAATTGATTAATTTTTCTCATCTCCTGCTTCCAAAAAAATACCTGAAAATGATGTCTCTACAGTGGCGCCCCAACTAAAACAATGTGGTGGACGATGATTCTCCACTACCAGGATTTCGCGATTGGGTACCTAATCTCCAGTCTCCCTTTAAAAAGGGAAAGTGTATAAGGTATTTCTGCCGCCTTCTTAGCATGCCTTCGTGGTGTATTGGTTAGCACACTCGGCGCGTATTTGAGAGGGCCGATGTTAAAGTCCCGGCGAGGTCTTTGCTTAGTTTTCACGTCTCTCAGCATCAAACTCCTAATATGTCTACAAGGTTGGTGATTAAATTTCAGAGTCCTCTGTAACTCAGATTTTCCTAGTATTGGCCAACTAAAATTTCATTATAAGAGCTTAATACAGTTTAAAAACATCATTTACATGAAAGCAAAAAAATGGTATTTAAGCAAGCTCTTACTTAACTTAGAATAGAAAAAAAAAATTGTAGTGTATGTACATATTTTAGCAGTTCACACTTAGTATTCATGTGCGTCTAACTATTGCAGTAAGTTTCAAATAACAGATTTTATTTCAATATTAAAAGTACTTTCCACTCGTCTCATAAAAATTCAGATTCATATCATATTCAGATTCACATTCATATCATATTTAATTCCAGGACAAATTTTAGGGGAATGCGAAGCATAATTAAACTTTCCAACTGAGTTAGTCTTGTAATTTCGGTTATTACATATTCTAAACTAAATTAAACTAAATTTTACCAAATTTCCCATCATATTTAAGCTAGTGTTCACCATAAGTAACATATATGTACCAATAGCGTAGGAGGACCTTCATTTTCCGTGCATGCAGTGCTGTGCAAGGTGTCAGTTTACGAAGAACACGGAATGATCCTAAGAATGAGAAAACAGCTATAGTTCTGCAGCCGGCAGCGGGTATTTCTATATTTCTTGTCTATCTCTGTGTGGAAATATTAGACGGAACTTTGATTTCAACTACTTACAACATCAAATGTTAAGGAAACTTTCATTTTCACGATCATAAGAGAGTAATTTAACTGCATCTGAATCAAATATACAGTTGTATAGATTTTAATACTTTCCCATTTTCCCTGAAATTTTCAAGGTAACTAGATTATTTTTCCTACTCAACAAAGGGAGAAATGGTAATGTACAGGTAAACAAAGCTTTCAGATACAAAGTAAAGTTATTCATAATGTGCAGTTTGAAATATATTATCTATTTTAATCATTTTAATATGATGACACTTCTGAAATTTATACTGCACATATATCTTTCCTTTTAATGCACTCTCAGTGTAAAGCAATACCAATTTAACGTTTCTGTACATTTGTGTGAATAATTTAAGCGTTAGAAGTTGAAATAAATGTTTTTGTACATTGAATTGATTCTAAATATTTAACCTAATGGAAGATAATTTTAGTTTATAAACCCTTTTGTTGATATTCCTTCTGACCTTTAATTATAATAACCACATGAACTGTTACAGTAGAAATCAGACTCGTCTATAAAACTTCTAAATTAAGGCTTTCGTTATTGGTCACTGTTATTTAATGAGAGTTTAAAGTAGTTTAACAACATGTTTCTTGTGCACCTAAAATTATTTTTTGTAGGACTGTCTCTTTCATACATATATAATGAATCTTATATAACATTAATTTTCTGAACACATTTATCTGAATGTTATTAGAAATTCTTACAGTTAAGTGAGGAATGTTTTATATTAACTCAAGCTATCACAGAAAGCGCTAAGTGCAGTTTTAATTATTTTGCATTTTGTTAGAAGTTTGATTATATTAAAAACATAAAAGCAACTTTTAATGATCGAATAAAGGTAACACATAAACCAGTTTTCGACTGCGATAAAGATTTTGAAAACAGAAATTTATTACGAAGCTTTGGAGCTTTTGAATTTATATCTTTTAATGAAGAACCAGAAAAACCGAGACAAACAGAAAGTGTTTCTAAAACTTTGGCAGTTATTAACTTCAGTGCATAATGTATTAAACCTAAAATACATAGAACATCCTTCTGGCAGTACAAGAGATTATTCATTAATCTCTGCCGTAATTAGTCGCAGTTCAGGAAGACCAAAAAAGAAAATATTTTGCAGATAAAAATTTCTAAAAATATTTAAGAAAAAATTGAATTCTATCAGAAAATTATATCTGCTAAAACTAAGCCAAAACCGAAAAAAAGAATATTGATAAATTTAATAGCATCAAGAAGAAACAAGGCGAAATTCAGTAACAGAGGCCGTTGAAAATTATGATGTAGACTCTTCCGTCCCTGGTCTAGATCACATCTAAAAATATCTGTTCACAGTCTCAATACGAAATGGCAAGGAAAAACTAATATTTGGGAACAGGACAAAAGCACCTTTAACTATCTATGAACAGTTGATTTCATTCTCAGAATTTCGATACCGTAGTTATCCATGATATAAAACAGGACACGATCCTTGCGAAACGTTTTACTTTTATCATCTATTTACAAATACTAAATAAGAAACAAGAGCATTATATAATGGAGCGTTCCTTACTGAAACATTATCATATTAAATTTCCTGTAACTAATATTATTTCTTACAAAAGATCCTTTATTAGAAAAAGGCAACTTGTTCTTAAAATTTAGAAAATTTTGAGCTGGAAACAGATTGCTTAAATAGTAATCTCTAATAGTAGTATATTTACCTCTTCTTTCCAAATTTCATTCTCTTATTTATAAGCTCTCCTATAGTAAATTACTTTTATCGATATAAGTGTAAAGTCATAGTATTAAGGAATTATGAATTTGAGTGTTTTACTGTTGGATATTTGTTTTAATGTTGGAATTTGAGTGTTTTACTGAGTGTTGGATTTCATGAACCGTGGAAAGCACGAAAATGTTTTGTGCTACAAAGTATTATAAGTTCGTGGCGACTTGGAAGCATGGTCGACGTGTATTCTGGAAATTCGGATTTCGAATCCCAGGGAGGGCGTTGTGGATTTCTTCATTTTCCTGACAGGGGAGATTTCTAATAATACTACAAATAACTCTAAAAGTGGCGCCCGAACTAAAAGGTGGTTGATGATAATTCGACACCACCAGGATTTGGCGAATAGGTTCCCTAATCCTTTGTCGCCCTTTAAAAGGGGAAGTACGTAAGGTATTTTCACTTTCCTTTCCGCACGCGTTTGTGCTGCAACTACGCTCGATGCGTTTTTTAATTTTAATTTGTCATTTCGTTTTGGCGTACATATGTTTCAAAATTTTTGCGTCTAAATTATGTATCGAAATATGGAAAATGTAGAAAACGTTGTTGTTGTAATAAAACTAAATTTAGTTGATGATACTGAGACAGTACTTGGTACCCATTGGCAAAGACCAAGTATCTCACTTCATCGTCAGCTTAAGTGACTTTAGGACACTGATAAAAGTTGGGCGAAAATAAAAATAAAGGTCTGATTTTTTTTAATTCTCTATGTTCGGTCACAAAGAAGAACACTGAAAAAACAGTAGAAACTTGGCATTAGATTTTATGGTTTCTGTTTTTATACTAAAACAAAGAGATACAAACATTTCAGTTAAGCATTAGATTTTATGGTTTCTGTTTTAAAAAATCTAATATGTTATATCTGCTTCAAATCATGATGATATACATACAATTATTTTCATAAATACTTTCACTATAAATAATCTTGTCGATGTTACATCTTATGTAGCACTTTTAAAAACAGATGCTTAATGAAAAATTTGAGTTTCCTAAAGCAATCTCGACATATATCTTCTAAAATAGTTTTGATAACGGAAAGTCAAAGTTCTAGGATCTTATAAAAGAAAAATCGAAATTGCCTTTCATTTATTTCATACAATTATATGAAACTGACAAAATGTCGATGTCTTAAGAATTTACGATGGAAACCGATATTTTACATCAAGGGAAGTTTATGTTAAAGAAAAATGCATTAACAATTCATAAAAGAGATAACTGTAACGTTATTAATTTCATGCAGATGGAAAACATCGTGAATTCTAGCGACTATTTCATCTTGATGTATCTCGCATTTCTAATGAAAGGATACGTAAAGTAATCGTTGCTCTTATTAAGAATTATCAGCCAAATAAATAAAAAAGGCAAACAGTCAAATTTGTGTAATATTGCTTGAGAAGATCGTTAAGAAAATCGACTGATTTTCCATCTAAGTGAGTTTTATTGAAAATAAGATAGCAAGTTGATAGATAAGCAAGTTGAGGAATGGAATAAAATGTTATTGAAAGTAAATCTAAAAAATTTTCAAGTAATATTGTTGTTGTGAAAAAGAAAATTCTGAGAAGTCTGAGAGTGCTCATCGATTGTAGGAGTCAAATAACTTAAAGACGGCTACATTCTTCTTTTGATTGAAGATAGTTTTAATAGGTTTTAAGGTGCATGTAGACTACATATAACTGATTTCAGAAACTGATTTTTCCATGTTATAGTTGACGAAAAAAACTAAATTTTATACTTCCTTTTTCACCCGTAAAGGACGCTATTAATTTTTAACAACGCCATTTGGGCTGTGTAAATTCCCATCCGTAGTTCGGAGATTTATCGATGCAGTCGTCTTAGACCTGATGTTTGAAGAATATGTTTTTTCTTTATATAGGTGACGTTTTCATATCTATAAGAATGAAACGAAGGTCTGAAAAGGGTTCTTGAGTTTATCAGAGACTGTAGGTCAGAAATTAGGCTTTAAAAGGGCAATTTCTGTTTATAAATGTAACATTTCTGAGCATTTGATTCAAAATGATAATATCCTCTTCCGGTTTGAAGACATCAGGCCGGTAAAATACTATTTTGAAACATCTACTAAAAGTGTTTAGAGATATGTTGGATTAATAGGTTACTTTGGCAAATTTATTCTTTCCTGTCTGTCATAAATCAAATTTTGAGCAGCTAGTTGAAACCAGGACAGAAAGGTTCAATATGGCAGGAAAGAGAACCATTCCTTTAACACCTTAAAATGATTGTTTTGTAAGAGACCGTTTCTTGAAATTGTAAATTATATGCTCACATAGACGTGAGCATTGACGGTAGTATTACTGTGAAAATTAAAAATTCGGAAGAAAATGAGGTTGGAAAAAGTAATTAAAGAAATTTTGACAACTAAAAGCATATGATGATCATTGTCAACGAAATGGCATCCTCTATAAATTTTAAAAATGAAATAAAGTATTTGCGGTACTTGATATTGTGCAGACTGAAGTGAGTAGAAATACTTATGTATGCAGTCATTTGGCTACTAAACGTATTTAACAACACATGGAAGATTTTTATGTACATAAATTGAAGCAAAAAATTGAAAATGTATTGCGAATTGTGTAATTATTATATTGACTAATCGGAAATGTGGAAAAAATGAAAAATTATAATATGCTCTATGTAAAAGCAGGTTCTGTTTTCAATGTGTGTCATTGAAGCTATTTCAAGTAGATAAATGATAGCTAAGTTAGGAATCTAAAATTCGTTATCTGAAATCTTTTGCTGGGCACTGCTGGCGATATACTGATATTGTTACTTATGCTCACGTCTCTGACAGTAATATCAGCCCAATCCCATGAAAATCCTTGAGTCAAGGAGCGCCTGTCGTTGGCAACAGCCTGGAGCAGCTTACAGGTAACTGTGAGATTTAGCTCAGTTGCGCCCCATATTTTGATGGCGAGCAGCCCGGGGTGCAGGTCGGAGGGTCTTTCACCCCTTTCATATTTAAAGCGCCGCCATGCCACACCGACACTATACATTTAGAAACACCTAAACCTTCTCCGGGATTCGAACATAAGCCCTTCGGCACGGCAGTCAGCGACTCTAACCATTATACCGGTTGGGCAGTTTGCAGTTTCTATACACTCGAAATGGTATTTTCAGAAATGCAAGAAAAAAATGTAGAATTGATTGTAATGAATACAATATAATGCTAATAACGTGCGGTATACGTATTTTATTCAGACTGTGCAGTCGAGCAACCTTTAATAGACTAAAAGAAATAGTAAACATTTTAACTGTAGCCATCAACGTAACGTAGTAAACTTCAAAATATGTGGCTCTTGCCGTCATTTATTGATAGCGCAATTAAGAATTTTGGAAAAGATATGAAGGGGTGTCATACCGACAATGTTAAATTGGCCATTTTCGATGTACCTTTTCTCAAAATCTGCTGTAGATATACTCTTGAAATTTTTTGTGTAATTAACGTACACCTATCTGATTATACTGAAATGAGCTTTTGAAACATTTTGAATTTTAGACTAATTTAGGCGTAGTAAAATTTAGCACTTTTCTCACGCAAAAAAATTTGTGAAATATTTTATCTTAATTTATCACAAAAAGTTCATTTCAGGAAATATTAGAAAATATAATAAATAAGCCATAAAAATTTTAGGTACCTGGGAGCAGTAGTTCCTGAGGAAAGGTACATCGAGTATAATAAAATCACGTTTGGAGAAAAACGCGCTTTTATGTAAAATTCCTCATTTATCAAAGCATTTGATGATAAAATAAAACTAGATTTTTTAAAGCTCTAATTTTCATAGAGATTAAAGTATAGTATGTTTAGAAAGCTAAACGTGTAGAGAATTTGAAAATGCAAAAATCCCAAATCAATATTTTTTGAAGATTTTTGGCTTCCAATACCCCTGAAATGCAAAAAAATAGATTTGCTGAGAAGCTTTTGTACGGAAGAATTTACTGTTGAATAATGTCATATAATGACTTTTTAAACTGAACATTAAACTTAAATTGGAAGATAAATAAACTTATACACAATTTATGTGTTATACTCTTGAAAAAGTATTCATAATTATTCAAGAAACATTCATGCATCAAACATGTGTTCTATTAGATCAATTTAATATTTAAAAGTGATTTTACAATATTTAAGTAAGAAATTCATAAAGTTCTCATATTTAAGAGAATGCCTTAAAAGTGAGGAAATTTTGATACCTCTTTCTTATTCTAAATATATTGGTACTTTAATTAAAGAAATGTAGAATATTTTTTTCCATTATCAGTTCTACAAAAACAATGCACCAAACCTGTTTCGTAATTACGAAAATTCATTTGTTAAACAACGTAGGCCATACCTGGGTAAGCGAAGACCAAAGCGGCTGCAATGAGAACCCACATGTTGATTGGAGAGTCGATGACGAACAATAAAGCTGAAAGGAGTCTGATGTTTGGGTAATATTAAGGTAAATCGCTTTTTTATGCATATCTAATTAAGTTGAGGAAATATGCAATCTACTTCCTTCGCGATTAATGTGTCTGCCGGATGCCCACAGGATATTTCACATGCTGCTTAAGTCACAATTTGAGGTTATCCGGAACAGATGTATAACAACCTTGAACAGAACTACGACTTATTTGCTTCCCAAAATAGTTTGAAAATTTGCTAAATCTTAAGAACAATTAACTATAGAAAAATTATAATACAAAGCAAATCCTTTTCACACTTCCAAAATAATTTGAAATAGAAAGGAAATTTACAGCTTTTAATCTCTTGTCTAGAATGTGTCAAAACTTTTGAACTGAGAAATAAATCTGGAGTAAGAATGCAGTTAACAGAAATCGCTTACCTTTCAAATCATGAAAATAACAAATCCGAAATAATATTTGTAATATTGTGTTTATCTCATTATGGTTTCTGAATGACAAAAAAATTATTATACTTTCTATCTCGTGATTAGATCTGACAGCTGTTAGAATAAGCTGTTTGTATTAACTAACCAGAAGAATCAAAGGTGCTTATACAAATTCAAATCTGATGTACAGTAAAACCTGGGGCCCACAGCGGCCCAGCAGTAAAGTCATAAACACTGGTAGTTCGATCCAGTGTTCGAATTCCGATTAATGAACTGGCTGCATGGCCCACAAGCGGCGAAGCGGTGAAGTCGTGAACTCAGGTAGTTTGGCCCGCCGTTCGAATCCCAATTAATGAGAGGGGTGCATGGACCTTTTCGTAGTTTTACACATGCGTAAAGTGGATACGAGACAGTTTCCATTAGAAATTCTTTAACGAAGGGTATCTTCTCTTAAGCAGATAGCTCTCGAATGCTTTGCCATTATCAAATAAAAGAAAACGAACCATACGAATTTAATTCGTTCCTTTGAAGATTGTTAGTGACCCTCAACAAGTTTCCCGATAGAAATTAATGTAAAATTGATTAATTCGCTCGGAACTCACAGACCTAAAATTTCCAACAGATCTAAAATTCCATGTACAAGTTCATGAGCAAAAATCAATGAAAATCATCATGTCTAAGACAGAAGAACAAAACTATACTATAAAAGACATGCATAGGCAAAAAGCTTCCTGTGATTTTACTGTGCTTCTATACAAAAATTTAATTTGTGTCCCGTTTCTTTCCGTAGGTAACAGGAAACAGGGTTTTTACTACACAAATATAATATAATAAAAATCTCTTAAAACGCGCTAAAAGTTTTTTCATTAACGCATATTTACAACTTTCGCAAACAAAAGTATTCATTGAAAAAACAAATAAAACTCCCCGGATGAACGGGCTGGATACATAAGTATTTTCATGCCTTTCCACAAGTCTAATGTGAATGTTATTTCCTTAGAAAATTCTTCAGGAAGGCATTAATTTGGTTAGAAGGTAGCCTGTTGCTTACCTTTAATCTTCTCAAACATAAAAGGTATACTATTTGAACGCATTTACGTCTCAGGAATTTGCCGATTATTTAAGCTCTGTTAAAACAGATATTCATTTATCTCTAATTATAACAGGATTGCAATAATTAACTAAGAATTTGAACACTTAAATTCAATTATTACTTCAGTAATCTTAAAATTACCCGTAGACAATTCTATAAAGTGATGCAAGCATGGCAGACATTCAGCAAATTATTAATTCAACTTTACAAAGAAGTATCCAGTTCCTCAGCTTTTGATTGTTTGGTGTAAAAGTTAAAAGGAATAAAGATAAGAGAATGAATCAAATAACTGTTAGAAGATGAAATTCTGAATGCCTGGAAAAAATTTGCGTAAAGGCGCTAAGAAGTAAATTCGAGAGATTCGGGAAGAAAATCAAAAGACCTGCAATCAGGCAAAAATTCTCCTCTTATATACAAAATTTAAGGCCCAGCAGCTATCAAAAGTACTCAATTAGGACCAGGTATAAAACTGAAATCCAAGTTCTGAAGTCTGTACAGAATCAAAAAAGTGACACCTAAATGACACATACGATATCAGCAGTTTGCGAGCAAGAAAAATTAGTTTGAAAGATCATTTAAGAACCATTACCTGCACTAAATACTTGGAATCTTGGACTGATAAATGATGTATAAAAATATTTTGAACACCGAGATTTGGAAGCATGATGTTAAGTATTTAATTGAATTTTAATATAGCAAGTTTTGCTTTAAAATTTGCTTTGGAATTACACGCTTTCTTGAATTTAAGAAAATTTGACTGCCAACATTTTGAGTGTCTTCTTTTACTTTTTAAATGTACTTTTTTATTTTACTTCAAGGGGTTTACTTTTTAAGTGCACTTTAAATTTTTAAAATTATTTTGAACTTTTAAAGTAATACTTTTGACTGAGTATAGGGCACTGTTTTGATATTTAATGCTATGCGCAAGAATGTACAGTGTTTTGAGTAAGTAGCTTTAAATATTTCAAGTGTTTACTTAATTTTAAAAATTATGCTAAATGCTCAGGATACTTATAAGGTATTTTCTCCCTCCTTCCGGCATGCCTTAGTGGTGTAATGGTAGCACATTCGGCGAGTCCCGGCGAGGGCATTGCACATTTTTCACGTCGCCTGCTTCCAAAAAAATCCTAATGACTCCACATACTTTTTCCTGTTCCATGTAATTTATGTAACCTGAGTAGCGGAGATGCCTGAGGGTATTAGTAATTGAGAAAATAACTGGTTTTCCATCGATAGTCAACCCGCGGGCCGCAGGTGTCCCATTTAGCTTAATTTTGCGACCTGAAACAACATTTATTTGTAGTTCTTGCAAACAAAATTTGAGAGGACCTGCGGTGCAGTAAAATTTTAAATTTCTCAAAAGAATGTTAAAATTCAAGTTTTACAAGTCTCGCAAAGCTTTAATTTTGGGACGCTTTTGCTATAGGTATTAAAAGAGATATCTCTGTTGATTGCACGATTATGGATACACAGACACTTTATGCATGACACGAGCTAATCTTGCAATATACGAGTTCGAGATGTTATAGTTGTACAGCTATAATGATGCGAGGCAGTTCTGATTTTGGATATTTTAATTCCAACTCTGTATTCGCAATGTTTTACTCCGAAGCTACGCGATAGCTGTTAGCAAAGAGAAGAGCATTATCCGGTGTTTAACATTCCTTTGATCCCATTTTAGTTAAATAGAGCCAAGGCCAAAAATCGCTTGCATAGAAAAAATATATGTAATAAAGAAAGCATTTTCCATATATATTATTACAAAATATTAAACTAACTTCTCTGATGTCTCAGTTCGTAATTACAAAACGAAAGAAAAGAAAACAATAATGAATATCAGCCTATGTTCTTCACCTGCATTAAACTATGAAAAGGTGTAGCAGTTGTGTATAGAAATGTAGAACAACTGCAGTGTTTGTGAAAACGATTACAATTGAAATGTAGTTTCATACATAGTCAGAAAAAGTTCCATTCACGCACATTTCGCGAATTACAAATGCAGATTAAGACACTTACGTATTTTTTCGAAGACGCAAATGTTGACTGAAATCGTGCCAAAGTTGCGCCAGTCAGTCAGTCCGGGGGGAATTTTGAAATAACAGCTCGCTCTTTATTTAATTAGATTATCAGCGGATATAAGTTGCGAAGTTAGTGACTAAAAATACAAGACTGTACAGAAGTGTACACAAAGGTTGCTCAAGTTATACTGCATCACTTAACCTTTGTCAACGATCCTTTAAAAAAAAACTAAATATGCGAAGTGCTTATATTGAAATAGACTTACTGATTCTCACCTTGATGATGTATTTAGAATAGCATGTTGTAATTATAAATTCAGTTTATCAAAAGCAGTGTAAAGTTTATCCCGATGTCGGAAATCACATTTATTTTTAAGAAATTTTATTGCCGCCTAACCGGGATAGCTGTTAGCTACCCTGATTGCCGTACGAAGGGCCCTGGCTTGAATCCCGTAATGGCAAACCGCACATTCAGTTGAACAATGTTAAACGAATTACGCATACTCTACATGCCCAGAAAAGAATCTGGCGCAATTACGACTTTGGCGTAATTTTAAAAGAAGATAAATATGGTATATAGTCGATATTCCGTTATCAAACAGTTCGGGGTTTTTAGACTTGTTAGGTTGGTTGTACGTTGCTTCATTACTTAAGAGTGTAAATATCGATTGTAAGCTCCCCAAATTTTCGTTTAAGAAGGTTTGCAAAACGGGAAACATTACATGATGTTGTTTATTGATTACACTTGAGCTGAATGTTAATTGATTTTCTTCTGAGGAATAAAAGCAATCGATTAATTTACCATGCGTTCCATTCATAAATACTTTAACAACTTAAGGAAATATATCTAGTTTAAATTACTGAATTAAAGCCAAAGAAATTAATTACAAATAACTGATACTAAATGTAATGTTTATGAAGAAAATAAACCAAAATGAAACGAAACAGAAGCAAGTGCAATAAGCACAAAAAAGTGTCCGTAATTTTGTAATCGTAAAGAGTCGCTAAGACCTACATGACGAACAGGCTTGTGTAGGGTTGTTTATTTTTATTCGCCACTATTTTCTCCCACGCCAACGGTACACAGCATGCGCAGTAAGCGATATTCGTTAACACTGATAAACTCAATGTGCGGTTTGCCATTATCCATCCCGAATAAGGGATGAATATTTGTAAATGTATATAGTGTTTGTACGACATGGGGCTACACTAAAGATGTGGCGAGCCGAAATTTCTCTCGAGAGGTTGTGTGGTAGGGAAGAATGAGTGGGAGACACTTGGACCCGTCCCCTTCCCTGAGGTGATCACCATCGAATTTGGATGTGGAACTGAGCAAAGTCGTGCTGTCACTTGTATAGTGCTCAAGGCTGTTCTCAACGACAAGCGTAGTCTTGCACTCCTTACCATGATAAATTTCGTGGGCTTAGTCCGATGTTACTGTCAGAGAAGTAACAACAACAACAAATTTTATTCCTTAATTATAAAACTGTTAGGTATTTTATTCTACAGTAAGGCCGTGGTAAATACATGTATGTGGCCCGAAATGAAGAATATACACTCACTTCCAAAAGTTAAGCACGGAGAGGAAAATGCAAATTTCCGGAAGCCAATCAGAATTGAAGACGATGCAATTCGCTGCAGAGGTAGATGGAAGTATGCAAATATGTTAGGTAACAGCCAATCGCGCTTCCATGTCAAGAAATATGAAAAAAGGGCAGTCTTGTAAAAAGCCAGCCTTATGAAGGGTTACAGAAGTTGATTGTAAGTGCTAATAGAAGGTGTTTAAAACTTTCGTACAATTTTTTTTCAAGATATACGTGTTTCTATGACTTCCAGAAGACGAATGGAAGATTCTGAGCGCTGGCGTCCTATGGGGCGCATTGAAACAGGACAGTCGATCACAGATGTTGCTCTTTTCTTCGGCGTTCATCATTCTGGAATTTCACGTTTATAGAAACAATTCCAAACCACACAGACAGTTGTCCGAAGGCCCGTAGCCGGTCGCCCAAGGGTTACAACCCCCGCGGAAGTTCGATATACTGTAGCAAAGCGGAATCGCAGAGCGACCTCCACAGGTGTGACATCTATGGTTACAGCGTTCATTGGTAAGGCGATATCTGCAGCTACTGTACGCCCGGGTACCTCGAGTTTGTGTTCCTCTATCCGTCAAATGAAGAGGGGCACGATTACAGTGGTGCCGGGAACATGTCAACTGGAATGTGTCTGACTGCGGCAGTGTCATGTTTACTGATGAGTCAAGATTTGCTCTGGAGCCAGATGACAAGTGTATAAGTATATGGCGTGAAAACGAACAGGCAATCAGTCCAAAAACATCACCGAACATCACGCATTCCGAGGCGGAAGCATTATGGTGTGGAAAGGGATTTCATTAGGATATCGCACCGACCTGCACATCTTTAAAACGGGGTTCTTTGACGGCTGTACGGTATCGAGATGAAGTCCTAGAACCCATTGTGAGATTGCACACTGCAGCAGTTAGCCCTACGTTTGTTTTAATGGACGATAACGCACGTTTCCATAGAGCTGACATCGTCGATGACTACCCGGAGAGTGAAGGGATTGCGCGTATGGCGTGGCCAGCATATTCGCGCGACCTTAATCCCATTGAAAATCTTTGGGATGCTCTTGGCCGTGCTGTATCTTCATGTTTCCCACCTCCAGCCACTCTTATTGAGCTGGAAACTGCTCTACAAGAAGAATGGCGATTGCTTAATTCTGCGGTGGTTGACCACCTAATTGAAAGCATGGTCACAAGGTGTAAACTTTGTGAGATCTCCGCAGATGAGAGGGATCACATACCCTATTAAAGTCTTTTTGTCTTTTTTTCATTTTGGGCTGTTTATTTTCACTTTATACATAACTCTGTTTAAGTATCCAGTATGTCATTATCTGATAACTTACAAAAATTTAATATTGTTTTCATTTCTGTATATAATTATTGATTTTGTTTTATGCATAAATATATATGGTACTTTCTTGCCGAATTTTGTGTCAATCAAAGCAGTAATTGTTGATTTTTTTGCATTTTACATCTTTGTGCTTAACCTTTGGAAGTGAGTGTATTTTGTATAGCAGCACTATCTATTAATAATAAGTATATCGATAGTAAACATGTGGTCAGTGAATCATTTCGGTAGATATTATGTATTAAATTTAGAGATTAGATCTCATTATTGTTCATACATGTGTAGAGATATCAGGTATTTATTTGGAAGCAGGAGTTGTGAAAAATGAGCAACGCCTTCACCGGGAGTCGAACCACGGACCTCTCGGTTACGCGTCGAGCGTCCTGACCACTACACTACGAAGGCATGCGAAGAAGGCGGGAGAAATACATTATACATGTATTATTTTTATGTATTCGGTTGAAATAAACTGTGTTATGTTTTAAAATATATTGTCGCTCTCGGCATACCCATAGTTTTAAGAAAGATTTCAACGCAGCTCTTATCTTAATATTTCATTATACATAACTATTATGTTATTTAGAAAATAAAGAAACAACTCTTACTATTTTTCGAAATAGAAAAATTGTTCATTCACTTATTTGTTTTATGTTTTAAACATGATGTAGGAAAATGTAATGCAAGAAGAAATAAGCTTTGCTTAGTAAGGAGTTCACAAAAGAAATTCTAAAACAACTTTAATATCTACTATCATATGCAACGAGCGAGGGAAAAAAGAAATACTAAAACCTTTACTTGAAGGATAGAATTTCTTGAAGCCATCCATCATTTAATCTTCTGTACTAAACATTTGATATATTACAGTTTGAGATATTTACTTCGAAGTGTGTCTTTTATTTCTCGCAATTTTAACCCTTTGCATAAACACAATTCAGAAAATACAGAAACTCATGTAATATAAAGTAAAAACAATTCAACAAAATTCAACTAAATATGAAACTGAATTATTTTCTTTTTACAAATTTGGGGAAGAGATAATTTCTCAGCCAAACGTAAACTCAAACAGAGGGCAAATTTCTCAGATTCTAGTCTTTAAATTTTTCATTGTTATGAAAACACGGGAGAGAATGCAATGAGAAGTTGGTGGAAATAAAATATGAAGCGTTCCTTTCACCTTACTAATTTTGCGGTCTTGTTAACTTGTGTGTGGAGTTAAGAAATATTCCACTTAAAATACAACAATTAAGGCTACATTTTTTATGTTCACAATAGATGTTATAGTTTGAGCTTACTGAAGCAAAGGAACCAAAATTGAAGGAAACCTTTAAACATCCTACCTCTTGGTATTAAGGCGGTGCTTTTCGTATTAATGGATTTTAATTATAGTCGCCGCAGGCTATAAAAATGGCTCACTTTTAAAGAATTCAGTGTTTTATTTACGTTCAAGTGGACGCTTTTATTAAAAGCATTGCATTTTTCTTTTTATGAAAATTTCATTAAAAACGCTGAAAAGAGAAGCTAAACGAACTTTTTATGAGCAGCTGTTAGTTTACATTCAGAACGAGAAGATATTATTTAAGAGCTAGAGCTCCGGATTGAACCACTATCAAATAAACGTTTACGGTAAAAATTACGCAGCTAGTAAGTGTATATTACACTTTGTTTATTACGAAACAACACAATAGAACTAAGTTTTACTTGCGCTATATATAATACTACAGAACATAGCTAATATGACTATACGGAAATACTAGCTTATAGCATTTTTACATTAAAATACTTGATCAAAATATGGCCACACTTAACTAAAGAAGTCAAATTAAATCTTTTCAGCCCGTCCTCCAGCGACTAAAGAAAAAAAAAAGGAGCAATACTGGAAAGTCCATTACGTACACGATTTACAATGACGTAGACTACTTGTTTTCACT
This sequence comes from Stegodyphus mimosarum, assembly GCA_000611955.2. NCBI lineage: Eukaryota > Metazoa > Arthropoda > Arachnida > Araneae > Eresidae > Stegodyphus > Stegodyphus mimosarum. The sequence continues at coordinate 487,342 of KK121559.1, read as the reverse complement.
GATTTTCCTAATTAATAAATTTAGAAAATCAGAATTCAGAGTTATTAAGTAATAACAGCTATAACACCAGTCTTGTCCCGCTTCAGACTCAGTAGTGACTGAGTAGAAAGGACGTTGAATTGTGCTAGTGCGAAACAGGTCTGAATCCTTCCGTTTGCTGAATACTGCCAGTTGAACCCGGTGTAGATCACAGACAAACTAGCTGCCTGCGTGATTCGTTTTCGTGGTTTTCTCCAAGTGTAACATAAATATGAGCCAGTTATCCTTAGAATGTTCTCCATGAAGGCATTCCTTCTCTTAGGCAGACAGTCCTTGTGGTCTTCATCACACTCAGATAACGAAAACACCTGGCAGTACATGGGTTTTGAGGATTTTTTTTTCTATTTAACCTAAATACGATTAAGTTTATTCTAAAACTACATCCACAAAGGAATTTTTCTTTTTAAGCAGACAATTCCAATTTCTTTGTAGTATTTGACTAAATGAATAAACATTCTATACGCAACTTTAAAAAAATCATCCAAAGCTAGTTACTGGTTTGGATGATTTAGAAGATGAGAACTGCCAAACACGATATCCAGAATTTAGATCTCGGACTGAATCCAGAGCTTTACAACATAAACACAAGTAAATTTTCCTGCTTAAGTGAAACCTTATATATGATTGTTTCATTTACATAGTTTGCTATTAATTATCAACTGTATTTGTAGACTGGAGGAAAAAATAAAAGAACAATCATAAAAATAATTATAACGATAGTGATAATGGATAACATTAAATGGCACTGGCTTGGTAAGGATTACAGTGCCAGTGTCATGATAAAATCTAAAAGAATTCGATTTCCTTATGCAAAGAAATGGAAACTGTTGCACTTGTAATACTCCTTCCTGTAATAAATACAGATTATCAACCAATGCTTAAATGACACTAAAAGGAGTTTAGACGTAATAGGCTCTGGAATGTAAATATGGATGATGGACCGTTTTTCTGGCAAATCAATTGACTGACTGAAAATATGCCGAGATTTTCAGAAGCTTTAAAATCAGGAAACAAACAAGAACAGATATGTGGAGGTCTAAATATATTCAAAAATGTTCTTTCCAGAATCTGAAAATGATTTAAAGATTCATGCAATCTACCTTTACGCCCAATTCAAGGCCGAAAATCTGCCACTACGTTTTCTGGGGATCATTTATTAACTGCAATCGCCGCAAAATAACTGAAGCTATATTATCCTGTTTAAAAATGATTAATTAAAAAACAGTTATGATTTGAAGATATATTTGACATACAAAATAAAAGTGTTGACAAATTTTAATTTTTTTATTTTCAAAATAAAACTAATTATTACAGTTTGAGGTATTTAATTCTCCTAAGATTCTAATTAATTTAAGGGAGAATTAAACTATTAATTATTAATTAGTTTAATTCCCCCCCTTTCCTTTTTCTTTCCACTCTATTTCATATGGGATAGAGAAATGCGATTTAAAAAAAAAGTCGAATTTTTGCAATCTTAGTCCGTCAACTAGTAAACGTACATCTAAAATATAACGAGCAACTGTGCAAAAGACATGCTATGTATAAAAAGAAACTAATCAGTGTTAATAAAGTAATTAGTTCATCATTATAAGCTTATGGATATTTTAAGACTGTTATGTGTATTTTTCTTTTTAATTTCACATTATACGATGAATTTCATTCAAATAATCATTTCGCGATCACTTCCATGATTAGTAGTCAAGTTTTTCAGCGCTCTGAATAAACCTGACAATTTTCAGAATAGGCAGTAAGGATTTTGTGGATTAGTATTCAAAGATAAAAGTTAGGAACTCGACTATGGCATGTTTCAATGTACATTCTACTTAATAATCTCCTAAACGTATACAAAAGTACTTAATATATGGTTTATTCATTGAAAGCGATAATTTAGGATAATGTGTTATAAATACATTTTGAACATAAATTCCGTTTTGCGTAAAAATACCATAAAATTCAGCATGTATTTTTCACTGTATTCATCTTTAATGAATTGCTGGCTTGGTATTATAAAGCTTAAATAACATGTAAATGCGCAGGGCGTCTAAAATAAATTAAAAGTAGCCACATATTTAAGAGCTTTGAGCCTTACCTGTGGGCTTGTTTCAATGACCTTATTACCTGCAGGAAACCTTATCATTTACTTCATTTAGTGGCTACAGCTATCGCCACCAGACTGAGAGCTCATAGTCTTATTTTGCACCACAGTGAAATTTTTACAAATTATATTTGTAAATGAAAAATAAATTTAAAATTTTTTATTTTAGTATTATTTAAATATAATACATTTGTAATTCAATTATGAAGTCCGTAACTAGCGTTTATAAAGAAACTTAACATGTGCAAATATGAAATAAATATCAGGAAATCACATTGCTTAAGTAGTACCATGGACAATCAAACCTGTCACTATAGTTGTATCCATTTCGGTTTATGACAAAGGTTTTTCTTAAACAGGAATAATAAACTTTTAGCATAGCCCGTTTTGAATCATCTAAAGTTTGCAGGGATTGAAAGAAAACCTAGAAAATAGAGTGAGAAGTAGAAAATTGTACAAATAATTTCTGTCTTGGGCGAGCGATAAGAGACGTGGTAATATACGTAAGGGTGAAATTATGACGATTAAAGCAGCTGTTAGTTAATTTAATTCTCCCATTTTCAGTTTGAAGAGATGTTTGCTGTGAACGAAATTAAAACATTTGGAAGTTTATCACGTGCAATATGCTCTTTCCTCTCCTTTAACTACGAAGAGTTAAAATTCAACACTTCATACGTGAAGTATAAAATTCATGTGCTGAAGCATTAATTAGTTTAGAGAACTAATATTTTGGATTATTTTCCCAGTGAAACGCAGTTTAGTTGACTGAGCTTAGAGTTACATTTCCTATTACACATCCAGACTTTTAATTCATAACTTAAGCATACACAACTCGTGTTTGAATGCTTATCAAAGCAACAAAATTCTTTAATGAAGGTTTATCAACTTTTCAAATTTCAGTGTTCTAGGAGTTAAATAGAATGATGGTAACTACGCAATTAAAAGCTTAAACAGTAAAGTCTGAAAAATCATACTAGGACAAAAAAGCATAGAAGTTAATTTCATTTTCTGACGGAGAAAAATATTCTGCATAAGGAACCGCCTTTCTCCATTCATAAAAAAAAACTTCGTTTCTGAAATCTTTAACATTATCATGCTTCAAATTTGCTTTTAAACAGGTATTTCTAAAATTATACATCTGAACAAGATATAAGGTATTTCTTCCGCCTTCTTCGCATGCCTTCGTGGTGTAGTGGTCTGCATGCTCGACGCATAACCGAGAGGTCCGTGGTTCGCTTCCCGGCGAAGGCATCGCTCATTTTTTCACTTCTCCTGTTTTCAAATAACTTAATGTCTCTACACTGGCGCCCGAACTAAACAAAGGTGGTGGATGATGATTCTCCAACACCGGGATTTGGCGAGTGGGTCCCCAAAACTCCAGTCACCCTTTAAAAGGGGGAGTATATAAGTTATTTCTCCCGCCTTCTTCGCACGCCTTCGTGGTGTAGTGGTCTGCATGCTCGACGCGTAACCGAGAGGTCATTTTTCATGTCTCCTGCTTCCAAAAATACCTAATGTCTCTACACTGGCGCCCGAACTAAAAATGTGGTGGATGATGATTCTCCACCACCGCGATTTGGCGATTGGGTCCCCAAAACCCAGTCGCCCTTTAAAAGGGGGAGTATATAAGGTATTTCTCCCGCCTTCTTCGCACGCCTTCGTGGTGTAGTGGTCTGCATGCTTGACGCGTAACCGAGAGGTCCGTGTTTCGATTCCCGGCGAAGGCGTTGCTCATTTTTCATCTCACCTGATTCCAAAATATTCTAATGTCTCTACAAAGTCAAGTAGCAATAAAAATGTTTAGTATGTCTGTATTCAGTTAATAAATTTGTAGTGGCATTTTATAATTTTGAAGCAGAGGATGTGAAAAAATATGCAATGCCCTCGCCGGGACTCGAACGTGGACTTTTCGAATAGGAATCGTGTGTGCTACCGTTACATCACTAAGGCATGCTTTAAAGAGGGAGAAAATACCTTATAATCTGATGCAACGTTTATTTTCAGAATCAAGTGGTGTGAACTGGAAAATTGCATTTTAAAGGTTTTAAGGATTAAAGAAATATACAGAGAAAAGTTTTAAGCACATATCAGTATTTCAAAGTAAATAATTTTTCTTTCTGAAAAGTTACTTCTTTATTTTTCATTTCCTTTATTTTCACTATCTCTTTTCTTAATTTGCTTCAAGATGTAAATAAACATTATGGTAAAACATAAAATGAATTTTAACTTTGAAATGTGATTTTTCCTTTGATAAAGAATAATAAAAATATATTGAGAAATAAGTCACCAGTATTAATATATGGTACTAAAGATGTTATGATTATATAAAAACGATAAATATAATATTTCCATCAATGTATTGCCCTATCATGCATCAAACGGGAAATTTTCTCAAGATCAAAACTTTACACATCGTACAGTATTTGCAAAACAGTTGACCAATTTATATAGAAGCTTAAATATTTACGCAGTTATTTTAAGCATTCTAATAATTTTTAACCATTTCAATATTTTTTGCTTGAAATGCTATTGTTTTAAAAGCTATTTTTCCCTCAGTAATCTGTTATTATCTGATTCGATTATATTCGGTACAGTTTGAGTAACCGTTACAAAGTTTTGAATTTCTAAGGAGCTCCAACGAACATTGGTCATGGGCGAATTAAGACCATGGATCAAGTATTAGTATTTAGTTCTTTAAATTGAAAACTAACTTTCATACGAAATACATTAATTAATCTTTTAAAACATTAGTTACTGTTTTGTCTAATTTTTCTATATTTACTGAACTCTTTGTAACATAATAATTTATCATGTACGAAAACACTGCATAAGAATACGGTTGTTTTTTCATTACTTTATTACAATAAAGATTTATACTGTATAATTAAAAGGGAAGAAACATGTCACTTCTGATTAAAAAATGGTGAAATGGAAGATTAAGTAATAAAAAACAAAAACTAAACAAATTTCAATACGAGGGAAAAAAGAAAATACACTGGAAATACTCATAACATATTGAGTAGTTTATTCTTTTCATTTTACTACATGCATGTACAAAGGAGAATTTTTATGCCTCTCTCTTACACTTCTTAGATTTATTTTCATCGATTTATTCTGCATATAATTTGTTTTATTTTTCATAGCTATTAGGAAATATTTTTAATGTTGTGTATTTTACAATTTTGTTTTTCGATATCTTTCCGCAATTATTTATTCCCTTGTATATCTAACACAAATTCCTATGTGGGTAATATGGAACATTGTGCATGAAAATACAGTTGCTGACTTGGCCGGTATAACATTTTTTATTTCTTGAAAGATTCTTTTTGAAGAGTCGAACAGAACTAAATCGGTCCCAGACGTGGATGTTATTTTTAATAATTACATTTTTACCTTCACAGTTTTATAATTTATTTGACGTGAGATGGACCGCAAAGCAAGCCTGCAGCTTGAAGTAACACCAGACTGGAGTATAAAAGTTAGGTTAAGAATAATACAGTCAATGTTTTTCTTTATTCCTATTGGTTAATTAGGTTTGGGTTTTCAAGTTTTAATGATATTATTGGCTAAACGATAATTTTTTTGCATTATATAAACACATGTCTGATGAGAGTTGAATAAGTATCATATGACAGGATTAATTTTGAAATAGGGCAATTTAAAAAAAGATATTTATTATAAGCATTTAACGTAGGAAAGGGAAATAACCAATGAAAATAGAATTTTAAGGTGCTCTTGCAAATTAAAATTAGAATTTTATTTCACATAATTTTTAATCTTACGTATGTTTTAATGATCCTATATTCAAAGTTATGTGTGATTCCTAAAATCCAGACATTCCAAATATTTTAGGCAAACATTTCGGGTTCGCAAGATTATCAATAGCACTTTGACCTATCGATCACACGAGTTTCTTTCCACAGCTACTGTACAACCAACACAGTCTTTTCGTGTATTTCGGAACCCAATTTTACTTAACAATCCAATTAAACATTTATTACTCTTATAAAAAGTGCATTATTAGCTGGCTGTTTTATGGTAATTGAGACAAAAAAACCGAGACGAGAGCAAATCTAAACAGATAAGGAAGGGATCATACATGCAGAGGTTCTCTTTCATTAAACGGAGAGAAGAAGCTCATTATAGACCATGGAAAATTTCTATAAGATGTCATTAGAAAACTTGATTTAAAATGATGTTAACGATAAGGTGCTTTCATTCGAGAACAAATTGCATTTAAGAGATGAGGGTTCCTAATGACATTGTCGCCGAAAGATCGTTTTGACTTTTTCTGTTTTTTTCTTCAGTCTTAATCGAATCAAATGGAGATTTTTACGCTTTGAAGATGTGACTTAGTGCTACGAACGTCTTTTCTAGAATTGTGTTTCACGGTTGTACGTCAGATAATAATGAGATGGTAACTTCATGCTTTATTTAAAAAATGATAACTAAAGCTTTCTGATGAAGGCAGTTGAATATGTTTCTAAGAAACAGAAATAAAACGCAATTTGTATCTAATAATCCTTTTAAGAACGTAGGCGATTCATTGTAGCTTCAAATCCAATTTCTTCTAATTCGGATGACGAATGAATTAAATATTTGCTCAACAATTTAGGTATTAAACAGTTTGAGTACCTGAGATAAAATAACTATAACGTATATTTATTTTTACATTCTTGTTTACAAATTTTTCATTACAGAACAGGATATTTCACACCTACACATGCATATTCACAAAGCCTACAGACCGTTTCTGCTATTGTTTGCTCTGATTGGTTGAAGTAGGGTTACAGAATCTTGTGCTTGGCGACTTTTGTTTCATCGCCTTTGCTGTTTGTATATCAGCGTGGTGTACCGAAAAGCATGTGAAAGTCGGAGAAGGAACCGCAGCTCAACGGTACAGAGCACCGAAAAAAAAATTCTTGGACTTCTAGATCGGGGTTTCTAATCCCGTACGTATCTTTTACAAACTGTCAATGCACGGACTTATTTTTGTTTTTATCCTCACCTTATGGCTTTGTTATTATTGGTTTTTTCGCCTTCGGGTACAGAGTTAAAAATTTAACACTTTTATTTTCTCTATTTTTGTTAAGGGTAATTTTTTAAATTTTTATTTACTGGTTTGTACTCTTTGTAGTAGATACTAGTTGCAAGATTACGATCCAAGATCCCGAAAAGCGTTACAATAGAAATAGCGCATAATGGAATAAAATATAATTTTAGTTATACTTACTCATAATTTAAGTAAAAAGAATAGGTATCCGACGCCCTTAAATGTTTATAGAATGTTTTCATTTGGTTTATTTTTTTAATATTCTGTTATTTGTATAATAAATGCGCTATGTAAATTTACATAACAGACTCTCTCTAAAAGAAATGACGAAAAAAGCATATATCCCATTTCCATGTAAATACTTTTTCTTGCAAAACAATTATGGTACTTTTAACAGTTTAAATTCATTCTTTAACCAAATACAAATAAACTATTAATAAGATCAGTAGGTTATTTAAAATATATTCCACACAATTCCCCTTATCTTTCATTCATAAAATAAAAATATTATCGAATGAAATAAACGCTGTTTCTCCTCGCTTTACTGGAAAGCCCACAAGGTATGTTTGGCATTAATTACGAAGACTGCAAGGCGATAACTCACTATTCCAAATATGACCGCCAAGCAGATGTTTCGTCCAATGAGAGCAGACCGTAAGAAAAAGGTCTGTAGGCTTTGTGAATATGCCCTACACATACATATAACAGAGAGAATATTACAAGTAAATGCTTAATTTTTTTATAGTAGATAACTATGAAGTTTTTGTAGTAAATTGTTTCTTGTTTTGTAGTAGAAAACTAGGATAACTACGACTACTTTTTATACGACAGCCCACAAATATCAAAATATCACCTTAAAAAATCAGGAGCTACAAACTGGTAAGCATAAGTTGCTAATATTGAACAGAACAGAATTGCATGTCATAAGATTAGCGCATTCTTCTCACACTGTGCAACTAGTTGCACATGTCAAGCCATATCCAGGCTGATCCAAACACTAATTTACACGCTTCCATAATGTCAGCTTCCCACAATTATGACAGTATAGAGGAGATTCCTTGCGGAGAGTGAGGGACTGCGTGCTTTTACTTATATCAACTGTTTTCTTATTCAACTATGTATATGTGACTCTGTATATGTTTGTTTCTTTTTTCCCACTCACATATACTTCTATATGTTTTTCTTTGCTGCATACATTCATTTTTTTGTAATATTTATCAGTTGTTTCCATGCTTTGATAATTATGCCCTCCTGCATAAGCATGCGCACCAACTTGAACAGCTGCAATTTAGTGTGATCATGTCATATTACTTTGATTCTATCATTTCCTAGTTTTGAGTATTAAGGGAGCGTTCTACAAAGCATCGCATGCTCTAATTAGGAATCTTTTGATATACTCTGGGCCGTCAAATCCACAATTTTCATATTACTGTGTTAGCACACAGTAGAACCTTCCGACGAGTTAGCAACTCAATTCTTCATTACTCACGCTTAAGACGGAAGCCAACCCAAGTGACGTTCAATGGATAGTTAGTGGATAGTTATCATTCTATATCCATAATTTCAAAGCTTAACTATGTTTTGATTCCTAGCATTATATACATATATATCTGTATATTTAGAACTATCTATATATATATATATCTGTAATTTACATCTATATTTAGAACTATCTACACATATATCTGTATATTTATATTTATATCTAGAACTATCTATACATATATCTGTATATTTATATCAATATCTAGAACTATCTATACATATATCTGTATATTTATATCAATATCTAGAACTATCTATACATATATCTGTATATTTATATCAATATCTAGAACTATCTATGCATATATCTGTATATTTATATCAATATCTAGAACTATCTATGCATATATCTGTATATTTATATCTATATTTAGAACTGTCTATACATATATCTGTATATTTATATCTATAGCTATCTATATATAAATATACACTCGTGGTATTCACTAAGTTCTTTCGCGGCCTTTATTTTTCCAATCGTTGTACGTAAAAACTTAAATCCCGTTTAAAAAAACTGCTCTTTTAAATGATGTAAACATGAACGTTTGTGTATTTTTAAAATTTAATTTTTTAAATCAATTTAGGACTTATTACTCCTAATACAGTCGACTGATTTCTATATTTATATTAAGGAAAACATTATACCCATTATAAAAAACCACAAAAACTATGAAGTACGACAGAAACTAACTGGGAAGTTTAATTTAAAAGTTTAGAATCATATTCAGGAGTTGCAAAGAAATTGCAAAGCGAATTTTTGCATTTCTTCTTAAATACAAATAAAATATCAACTTAGGAAATGCTCCTGTCGTTAACAACATCATTGATGAATATTACTGTTCAGAGTACAGTGAAAAATAATGAACAGTATAAACGCTTTTAAAAAGAAGATATGATTCACAGAGTTTAACAGAATTCTTGTTCTAGAAAACAATATCAGGTTTTAATTTTTGCGCATTGACAAGTCGCAACTTTGTCTGCGTAAATTAAAAATGAAAAATACTTAACAAATTTCGTTTTGCGTGATTAATATATTAATATTATATTTTTCTATGATTATTAAAACAAAAGCCTTTATAAGAGTATTAATAACGTCTTTTTAGAGATTGAAAACTAATGGTATCCGGACATAATCCCGACAGCCGAAATCCCGACAAGCCAGAATCCACAGACGGAA
>KK121559.1:444149-477108 GCA_000611955.2 Stegodyphus mimosarum | reverse complement strand
AATCCCGACAAGCCAAAATCCCGACAGGGTCGAAATCCCGATATGCTAATATAAATTAAGTGTGAAAACAAAGTTATAAAATTCGCAAATTATTGCCGAGCTTGATCAGAAATAGTAAATGAAATATAAACATTGCATACACTTTGTTCTAAATAAATAGTGCACTGGATGCACTTCCAGTGCACTATTTATTTAAAACTTTAAATTTCTAAAATTTTATTTAGAACTTTAAATTTCTATTTAAATGAAAGCAAAACAATCATCGAAAATGTCGCAAATCTAGCAACCCATCTAGACTATGCAACAGCGTCCGACAAACATGTAAATTTTACTGCATCCATGGAGGGGACTAACGACTTTTCTCATTAGGAAAAAGTCAAAGAGGGGGCAAAAGTATTTTGGATCGCGCCGGTCTGAAGGCTATATTATGAGAATTTCGGCCAGGTCTTAGAAGGTTAACATACTTCCACAGCTGCTTACGGAAGGACATCGTAATGACAAAGGGTCGGCTGACCTCACGCGAAGGTCATTTCTTATCTTTTAGGCCTTTTATAATCTATGTGAGTAGGAGAAAGAGGGAACTATTTCACAATGACGGAATGATACAGCTCTAGGCTTTCTACATACTATAGGGTTACGTTCGCCTCGAGACAGACAGTGCTCCCTTGCCGGTTTATTTTATGCTCATTAAATTGTTCCAAAATATGGCTGAAATTTGTGAAATTGTTCCGTCTCAAAAAGGAAGCAATAAAATTAATGCACGTGGTTATTTAATGGTGAAAGATAAGAATCGCGACGATTTATATTATTGGTGTTGTGAAAAAAGAAAATACGATATGTGCAAAGGTCGGGTAACAACAATATTTCTGAATGGACAACATCATCTCCGTAAATTTACTCAGCATAACCATGCTCCACAAACGAGTGCAGCTGCTATCGCAAAATGTATTAGCCAAGTGAAAGAAGATGCTCGGCATACCGGAAGTAAACCGTGTCAGATAATTCAAAGCAACATCGTAAAAACCTCTCAGAACATTCGCCCATACCTTCCATCAAAAGAAGCTATTCGGAAAAAAATTAAACGGGTCAGGCAAAACGAAAGGCCACCAGAACCAAAAACATTGAATGAAATTGATATTCCAGCTACTTTAAGAAATACTTTATCTGGTGAATTATTTTTAGTGAGAGATTCTGCAGTTGGAGATGAGAGAATTCTAATGTTTACAACAGTTGCAAATGTTAAACATTTATCACAGGCACCTTATTGGATTATGGACGGCACATTTAAAACGGTGCCCACAACATTTTACCAGCTATATACAATTCACGCACCTGTTGGATCTCAAAATTTTAGAATTCTTCCACTAGTATATGCTTTGATGACTAGCAAATCTGAAGAAAATTACAAAAGATTATTCCAAGATTTAATTGATTTCGCTGAAGAAAATAATATTGAACTGAGGCCATCTAGAATCATTAGTGATCTAGAAAAGGCAGCTATAAATGCTTCAAAATCAGAATTCCCTGACGTTATTAATAAGGCCTGTTTTTTCCATCTGTGTCAGTGTGGTTGGAGAAAAATCCAATCAAGTGGATTGGCTTCTCGCTACGGCACAGATGAAAGATTTAGTTTAATGCTTCGTCATTTATTTGCGTTAGCATTTATACCAGCTGACGAAATTTCAGCAGCATTTGACACTTTACTTCCTCACTTGCCACCCGATGCTCAAGAAGTCGTTCAGTGGTTCGAAGACAACTACGTTCGTGGAAGAATGCGGCGCCGTTTGCGTAATGGCATTGCCGTTCGCGTTGCTCCGATGTTCCCACCAGCACTCTGGAGCGTGTTTGATTCCCTACAACTGGGAGCTCCACGCACTCAAAATGCTGTCGAGGCTTGGCACAGAAGATGGGAGACCTTAATTGGACGGGCCCATGTTGGCATTTATAACATCATAGAAGGATTTCAAAAAGAACAGGAGCATGTGGAATACCAAGTTGAATGCATTCTTCGCGGAGAACAACAACCAAAACGTAGGAAGGTAGATGATGACCGGGAAAGGAGAATTATGACTGTTGTGGACGATCGTAATAATCGACCTGTGATGGAATATCTTCGTGGTATCGCTCACAATGTGTCACTGTAAATATGTCGTTTGCATGTGTAAGTGATGTTTTCTTTTTCTTAATAAAAAGAATTTTATAAATCTTCATTTCAAATTTTAACGGTCATTTCAATTTGTTAAAAATTATTTTAAGTAATGACATAATTTTTATGATTTTTTGATTTAAACTTTTAATTAGTAATATGTAATAGTTAGTTAAAAATTGTATTTTATTAAGCTAAATTGAGTGTTTGTATTTAGATATTAACTTGTCGGGATTTTGGACAGTCGGGATTTCGACCCTGTCGGGATTCTGGACACTCGGGATTCTGACCCTGTCGGGATTCTGGCTTGTCGGGATTTTGACCCTGTCGGGATTTCGACCGTGTCGGGATTTTGGGTTGTCGGGATTTCGGCCCTGTCGGGGTTTTGGACAGTCGGGATTCCGACTGTCGGGATTCTGGCTTGTCGGGATTTCGGCTGTCGGGATTATGACCCAGACCCGAAAACTAATAAATTGTGGATGTAAAAAATCGTTCGGAATACCAGTTGGGAGAAATTTATTAATTAAATAATGTTACACATTAATAAATTTCAGTATATTATCATTGACTGACATTTAATGGAGAAAATCTAATTCCAATTATTCTAGATTATTTTATAACGCACTTCTTAAGGCAAGTCCAGAATGATGTTAAGAATCCCAAATTCTGAAATTAAACATCTGGGGTATTTTTTGTCGTATGAGAATCAAACCTTTCGTGCTTTATTTTATATAATGAGGGTAAACGTTTTCTAAAGACTAAGTGGACCTGGCGATCGTATAAAAAGTAAGATTTCGCAATTTTAGATGGTGATGCAAATGTTGCGTAAAAATTTACTCGTGTGCACAGTTAAGAAAATATAAATATTATGTCAAATTTCTGAAAAATTAATGGACAGATTTTAACCAAATTTATTATCAATATACATTTACAACAGAGGAAGAGATGTTCCATTCAAACGTCATTTTAACGCGTGGTTATCAGTTAAGTCACAGAGCCAGGCATGACCAAAATCGAAGTTTGATATCGAACTGAAAACTAGTCTAATATAGGCTACCGTCTCCTCTGATAGTCAAAGAGGCTGCGCAGCATGATAACATAATGGACAGGAGACAGTTGAGAAGTTCCCGTGCAGTCGATCCCATTTCTGCACCAAGGCAATTTCAACTCCGGGATAGTTGTTGGAAAGTGATAGCGAGAATAAATTACCCTTCCAAGAGCGTCCCAGATATGTTCTATAGATTAAGGTAAAGAGATCTAAGCTGGCCAATCCCTGCGGCAAATATCCTCACTTTCCGGGTAAATGTCGATCATCTGAGCCTTATGTGGACGATCATTATCGTCTCTTAACACGAACCCAGGACTAACTGCACCCCTAAAAAGTCGAACATAGGGCTCTAAGATATCCTCTCTATATCTCATAGCAGTCAGGAAGGCTTTGTCAAACTCATTCAGGAGTGCGCAGCCGTTCAGCATGATGTTTCCCCAAACTTTTACACCTCCGCCACCGTAATGATCCTTTTTCCTGATAACAGAGGTATGATATTGTGTTCCAGGCTATCTCCAGATACAGGTTAGCCGAGAATCAGTGACCAGGCTGAATCATGACTTATCTGTGAAAAACGCAGTGCTGCGCAAACATCTGGTCCAGGGCGCGTGTTGTCTGCATCATGCTAAACGCACTATCTTCTGTGCTGCAGTGGAGCAGCACGCAAACAGCGAGTTTTCCGGCATACAGCCCTATCTCATAAAGCCATCGAGCAACTATAGACCATTCCAGTGGCAGCGTACAGCTCATGTGAGAGCTGATGTAGAGATGTAGCATTTCTATGCCGCCGCGCTGAAACTACCAAATGACGATCCTCATTCATCGTTGTGGATCTTGATGGAACTTGTCCAGGTCATTTCGATCTTAACCAAGTGTATTGAAATTGTTTTCATAAATTGCAGATGCCACTGGGCGTTACGCTGAACTCTGTAGCCATCTGCGCTTGTGATTAACCTTCCTTCAATCTATCGACAATTTTCCATCTCATTCCGTAATCCACACGTTAGTGGCCTCTCAATTTACCTGTTACCTTATAAAATTTACCCAACTCTTTAGCAAAACATGAAAAATGTAATTAAGCACACAAATCGCCGAAAACCCCTCGAGAAGTTACATTTTTTCCACAGTCACAGCTCTGCAGACACGGCCGTTTACGCCTACATATTCGACTTTGAATAATTGTATAACTCTTAGGTGGCATAACTAGTACCTTTGGATCAATGCGTTTCGTAAAAATAGACGTAATTTGCAAATTCTCTTAATTTTGCACACGAGTTACAGTCATGGCTGATCGATAACGTCTTTTTCTTGAATTAAAAGAAACCCCAACTTCAAAATACTGAATAATTAAAATTCTCTTTATTTTATTAGGTAATTAGCTGCTAATTAAAAGAGGTAACGTTTTCTTTTACAGCACCTGTTCCCAATAATTAAAAATACAAGCAACTTCAAATTTTCAAATGCTTCTTATTTAAAATGCATTGCGGTTATAAGCACTGTTTTTGAAGTTTGGTCACAGAGCTCAGTTAATTAGTATTAGTAAAAATACTGAATGAATATGTTGGTAAGTTACGATTAATTTTTTGTAGAAAAAAATGTTTTCATTTTAAAAATTTATAGAAATCGTGCGTTAAGATTTAGAAAATGCTATTTTAAGCTGTGTATGTCTAGCTTCAATTATTTTTTTAAGAAAGCGTATAAAATTATTAAATGAAACTAAAGAAATTTTAATGAATATTATGATTGTTTGTTTATGTTACGATAATTATTTCATGCAGAGATATATCTAAGATAGTTATTTTCTTGCTTTCTTTTGTCACAGTTGGAGCAATAAAGTAAAACTGTTAAATAAAGTGTAAATAAAAAAATTAAAATATTATCTGTAGTCATAGAAAGAGGTTTATAAATGAGCGTCAGAATTTATATTTTCATGTGAATTTAGATTACATTCGATTGTCGTGAGGTTATTTTCTTCTTTACAAATGAGGGTATATCTATAAATATATTTTAGATATTTGTATAATTTTACAATGCAAATGATTATAAAATGGATATATAATTTAACTTTCTTATGAATTACTTTGCTTTTTCTGTAACTTGAAAATGCATATCACATGAAATATGAATTAAGTCACGAATAATTCAAAATATCTACAATCCGGAAATAGTGGTTTAATAAAATATTGAAGCACAAACTAAGTCTAACAAAATTAATTTCATATTGAAACTTTTTCTTAGCATAATTTTTAAAAAATAATTTAATTAAAGTTAATAGGATATTTTTATTCAGATGTACTTTGTAGAGTCATTAGGTTATTTTGAAGCAGAAGACATGAAAAATGAGCAATGGCCACACTGGTACTAGAACCTGGACCTCTCGAAGACTCGCCGAGTGGACTAGCCTTACATCACGAACGCAGGATGGAAAAAGGGAGAAAATACTTTATAACTTAAAAGGCGACTAAACGTGTTCTTTAATATAAGCTTGATAAAAGCGGTCAAATGCATATTTCAGTTAAGGTTTTGATAAAGTAAGTATTAATGAAGCTTTTTATAAAGCCACATTTTTTTCTTTAAAGTTTATTAAAACGTTTATTTTTTCAGAAATGTGTGAAACTTTGGACTATTTTTAGGCCTGTAAATAAATAAATTTAAAAAGCGGTACTTTGAAAACTGTTAATGTAACCATTATTCTTGACTACTTGAATTTAAACGACATTTAGAAGCTAAAAATGGAATGTTGTATTAATGCATTAAAGCGCAGATGTTCAACGAAATAAGTTCATTCTCATATTTAAAGTAAGGTAATTTAAGCTCAAAGGAAATGCAGTATTGGATATATTCCACATGAAAACCAAAAGCATCACAATTTTATACGAATAACTTTCTGCTTAGCGCCGAAAGTATGAACTAATAAAAAGTCATAAATATAATAAGTGAAAATAATATTCTAACTTACGAAAGTTCAAAGAAGCTCATAACGAGAATGACTGCAAATGTTTAATTTTTATAGAAACAGAAGTAAGTTTTTTAAATAAGCATCCAGTACTCGTAAAATTATATCGACAAAATGCTTTTAGCAATATACCTAAACAAACGTATAAGCAATAAGAAGAAACGTCTATAATAAATATGAGAAATCAACCACAAAATGTAGAAAAAGAATGAAAATTTACACGAAAGTTTTATATGAATCACAGAGAGAATTTCATAAACAAAAATGTTTTATTATCTTAATTTTTTGAGTAAACTGTTTAACCTTTAGCTAAAAATATTTGCTTACCATTTAAATTCAGTTGAAACTCATTATAAGATAATTATGCTTAAGACTAATACCATACGCCTTAAAGATATCCATCAATGGCTTCCCAAGATTTCCTTTCTTCTACCGAATCAAACGCTTTCAGTTCAAAAAACTTCAAAGAACATTCCTAAATAAATGAATTCAGCTTGTTGCTGATGCGCATTCGTATCTATTGTGCCAACAGCAATACGAAAACTAAGCAACAGTTACAGCGAAATCAAGTTAAATTATCGAACGAGCATTTCTAATTTAAAACTTAGATACAAAAGGGTACCTACAAATTTCTCGTAATCTGTATGGTCCAAACGTATGATGTACTTCAATACAAATGCCGCCGAATGCAAATTTAATTCAGTAGAAACCAAAATTTAATTATCGGATTGTGTCTCAAACGATGAACTTCTTGCCTAGTCATTTGCAGCTGTTTTCGATTTGCATTAGAAACATTTTGCTTTCTTTTCAGTGCGCCGCTATGCACATTTCCTGTCTTTCAAACTCGCTCCACATTCTCTAGCGGTTTATAAAACAACGGAATTCGAATTATGATTTTGAATTTTATTTCTCTAAAGTTATCACATATTTGGTGACTAAAATACAATTTACTGCTTTTAAATTACTCCAGACTTCAATAACTCCCTTGAGGTCATTCATTATTACAATATGCGTAAGTAAATTATTCTGAGTTGCAGAATTCTTGCGGGAAAGAAACGCGTGGGGTAAGAAGTGGATTTGTCTTAAGAGTAATGACACTTTGGTGGTTATATTATTTTCAGTAGCTAGGTTTTCTTAATTGTAACTGTGGAACGCTAAGCAAACTCTTGAATTTTAATCAGAATTCAATATATTTCGAAATTATTTTAATTCAGAAAAGAAAATTAACCTTTATGCCTTCTCAAACCCAATTTTTTTGTTTGGAGTATCTAATTAAATGCTTAGTTTAGGCATTAAATGCTTTAGTGCAGACTTAATTAAGTCAGAGTTTTATTCCAACAATTTGAGGCAAAGTCAGTAGAATCTGTTCAAGATTACTTACTCTCAAAATAAAGTGTCTCCTGTTAGAACAATCTACGTATATTCATAACCATGCATTAATATAAATGGATTCATTTTTGTCTTTTAATAATTAAGATTTTTTTAACAGGAATTCATTTTGTGATTAATTGTTTAGTTTTGAAAATACTATGTTGAAGGCTAATTCTGGGGTAGCTGCCTACGTGAAGCATATTTTAAAGAAAGCTAGCTCGTATATATACTATTTTCGGGAAAAAATCATGAAAACATCGTGAAGTCGGTCTATTTCGGATTGAATAGAATCTCAAAAATAAATAAATACCAGCTTAAAACATAATTTATTTTATATGTATTTTCTTTAAATACATTTAAGAGAACAATATCCAAAAGCATAATTTTGATTACCTATAGGTTTCAAGAAAATATTATCTGTTGCAAACTTAGAAGATTAAATTCTATAAGTAAAACTGCATGCTTGTATACTTAAACAAAGTTAAAACACGCAAATAGCTGTATATAATCGCATGCTAAATTGTGCAACTTCAAACAAAGTGTCATTGTCCAAATATCCCTTACATATCAAATTACGCAATAGATATAACATATGTGTGAAAGCATTGTGCATATAATATTTGAATTACTTTTGCATTTATCTTGATAATTACTAATATTATCTTAATAATTATTAATATTTTTACTACATGATGCACAAGAGTGTATAGACAAGGATACAAAATTCGATACACTTGAAGAAATGGACCCAAATGTAAAATATTGTGGACATGAACGAATCGGCACAAATATAAAATATCATCCCCGTGAAATGCGAAAAGTGTACTATGAACGTCAGTTTACAATGTATGATGTTGCGAGTAATACGATATTGCGACAAAAAATTATCTTAATGAATAAGAAAGCATGTTTAATACGACTTTAATGTTAGCATAATGCCAGCCATTCTTGAAACAGCAGCTGCCTATGAATGCCCAAGTTTTGTAATAAATAGATCGATAGTATTCCATGCAACTTTAATGAGAGAAAGAGGTGGTAAATGGAAAAAGTAGGATTTCGTAAATGACTGATAGACGAACGCCCAGTTGCTATAAGAAACACAATGAAATACTGTAAAGCGTGTTTCTTCCCGTTATCAAACCTTATAGCTATGTAAATCGTAATAAGAAAAGTGCATTAGTACCAACTGTCAATAACAACAACCAGCAGGGAATAAAAATTTTAACTATTCATTTTCTGTACTGTAGTACTGTGTAACTTACTAGGCTGTTAGGTGCTAACAACTTACAAGTTGTTAGCACCTAACAGCCGTGTCAAACACATCGCAGCATCTGTCTTTTACTGGTCGAATCGAAAACGTTTCTTAATTAAATTTTAGATGTCACTCTGATTCCCAGAACCTTCTTCTACATTGGCAGAAATGTTTATTGCTGTCTGATGTACATAAAAAATGTGAACTGAAAGATCGTAAGTACAAAAATTAATATCATTTGTATCATCAAGTTGCTTTAATAGGCGTAGGAACACTCATTAATAATTGTTAAGGCATATAACGCCTTCGCTGCTATCGTTTTTTACAACCAATCGATGAACCAAACGATCTGATATGTTATTTTACATGTATCAAAACTTAACTGACTTGTTCTAAAACTTTCTGTTATCATCTTTTACTGTTCTTTTTCATAGCTACATCTGTTAAGTTTCTATCATGGACAATCTATCTCTTACTATTCCAATAACAAAACTGTTTTGAGTGACCCAGGACCTCGAAAATATTGTGATGTTTTTAGCTTGTAAATATGTGATATTTTACAAATAGATACTAGGGTTTAATTCCGCATGCAAATAACATGAAATTTACAACATGCATTAGCGGAGGTGAAATATGCAAATGATTAGAATTTCAGCGCAGACGCACATCACGCGCGCCTGAGGCGCCGCTTCAGAGTCCTATTTAACGCTTGCAGTTTTCGACGATTTCAAGGTCGGCAATTATGTTTTTCTTGTGGTTTTTTTCAAAAAACGATCAATTAATCAATTATGCCTCGTAGTAAACAGCGATCATCGTTTGATCAAGTATCCGAGTTCGACAGGGGAAGGATAGAGGCCTACCGAGAAAGTGGATTATCTTTCAGGGAAATCGTTAGTCGTGTTGGACGAAACCAAACAACTGTAATGCGGATATGTAACCGTTGGATGCAGAAGGGTACGACGGACCGAAGCATTCGATCGCATACATCTCACTGCACCACTTCACGTGATGACAGGAACATTGTGCGCATGGTAGTGACGGATCGCTCAGTCACATCACGAACCATAGCACAGCACATTCACTCTGTAACGCATCATCCAGTGTATGCGCGTACCATTCGAAGCTGTTTACAGCAGAGTGGTCTGTCTGCAAGACGTCCATCGCTTCGTCTACCCTTGACACAGAACCACAAACGTCTCCGCCGCCAATGGTGTGATGAAAGAAGGATGTGGACGGCAGAATGGAATGAAATTGTCTACTGACGAGTCACGCTTCTCTCTGCAACACCACAATGGTCGGATTCGAGTCTGGAGACACCGTGGAGAGAGGATGCTGAACAGCTGCGTTATGCACCGCCACACTGGTCCTGCACAGGGTATTATGGTATGGGGCGGTATTGAATATCACTTTCGCTTTCCTCTAGTACGCATTGACGGTATTTTAAACAGCTAAAGCTTCATCTCGGAGGTGTTGCAGCCAGTTGTCCTTCCTTATCTTCAGTGCTTGCATACAGCCATATTTCAACAGGATAATGCGTGACCACACGTGGCATGCATTGTCCAAGGGTTCTTCGTCAATCGCCAGATTGAATTGCTTCCCTGGCCGGCTCGCTCTCCGGATCTTTCGCCCATAGAAAACATGTGGTCCATAGTTGTTGAACGATTTAGATTACATCCCAAGCTGCCACACCAGATCAACTTTGTCAACGTGTGGAAGCTGCTTGGTCTGCTGTACCCGAAGAACACATCCAAAGTCTCTTTGAATCAATGCCGAGGCGTGTGGTAGCGGTGATCTCCAACAATGGCGGCTACTCTGGCTACTGATTCTGGAAGGAACCACACGTCACAGAAGTCTATAAATTTAATCATTTGATAATCGATCAACATGTTATCTACTAAATAAATTTTGTTATGGTATATCTTGTCTTTCTTGGTGTTGCAATTTGGGTGGCCAGCAGTGTATATTTAAAACCTACGTATGGAGACTGACGACAAGTGCATACTCTGTCAGAATTTAATTTTTTACCTTAATTTAAAAATACGTAACTGCAATAATAATTATAAAGTCATATGTAAATATGGTAACTGCCGCCCAACCGGGATAGTGATTAGTGACCCTGCTGCCATACCGAAGAGTCCGGGTTCGAATCCCGGAAAAGGCATGGATGCTTGTAAATATATAGTGTTTTTGCGGCATGGGGGTACTCTAAATATACGGGGAGCCGAAAGCCCTCTTCAGAGTTTGGTGATAGGGGACGAGGGGATGGGAGATCTTCGGACCCGTCCCCTCGGGGTGCTCTCAATCCAAATTGGGGACGGAACTGAACAAAGTCATACTGTCACCTGCATGGTGCTCACGACGGCGCAATCTTGCACTTCTTGCCACGATGAATTTCAGGGGCTTGTTCTGATGTTACTGTCAGATAAGTGAGATAAGTCACAAAAACAACAAATCTGAAAAATATATTATTGCAAAGCTAAATTTGTTTTGTATTCTATCGTATCAAAAATATCTGTACGATACACGTTTTTTCTGATGTTATTTGATGAAATGACAGTTAAACGACACCATGAAATGGATCCAGTCCGAAATTCGTCTCCTGCTAAATTCCAACAACTGAGCCATACGGAATTGCGGTACTATGCCAGCAAAAGTTAGTTATATGTTTTTGCGTTAGTTGAAAGTGCTAAGCCCCGTTATATCAGAAGTAGATACTACTTAAAAAGGGAAGTAGATACTACTTAAAAAGGGAAATAGAAGAAAGATGCACTTACGCGCTGCAGCACAACGAATATTTGCCTCAGTACCATGCCTTGTGAATAATACTGTAATGAATGTGCAAGTACAGTTACGCAGAATGAAGATTCCCAGTTGTGAATTACATTACCCAAGTATTAAAATTTTTAAAAAAATCTGTAAGATAGCAAAATTAAAAATATGACGTATATTAGTCATGATGCTTGTATACTACGTTCTGGGGAGAGAACAAGCAGAGTACTCAGATAAAGGAAATGACTGCTGTTATATGTTACGAGTACACGAGCCTTTTAACATAATTTTAAATGCATGATATTCTTGATACCATGAAATCTGAGGGCAGATAATGTAACAAATAACGCAGTTACCGCCTATTAAAAATAAGAATGACGTAAATAGTGAAATGAATAATGGCACAGATGTTAAATATCGTGTAAGTAACCAAATTCATATCACATACTATAATACAAAAGCATTCTTAAAATTGCGTTTTTCAAAACGCATTTTGCAAACCCATTATATAAAGTGAGCTGTAATTATGTGATAATAAGAGATAACATTTAGTTAAAAGCATTTAAATTAAAAGCAGAAATAAAATATCATAGCTACTAAGTAGATATGAAAGTATTAATACTAATTAATTACTCTTGACACCATTAGGAGAATGCGTGAATTTTAAATGAACACGATTCATTTTATTAATAATGCAATATTTTACCTTAATCTAGTCGTATCATAAATCACCTCTTTGCGCTCTATCCAGAATCACATTTCTGATATCTTCACCAACAGAAGAAAAATCATGCATAGTCATCCAACTGCCTCAACGACTTCATGCAATGTACGGTAGTCACATGCTCAATATGTTACGAAACCGAAATAAAAGCTGAAATGCATTTAAAAGAAAGCTTAAATAAGATGCAGTTATTAGTTCACTTGTTATTCATCACTCCGACTTGAAATGATGTAATACTAGTTACTCTTGCAGAATCATCATTCTATGAGACGCTGAAGAATTCCGTGGTGTCATTCTATGAGCTCTAGCCAACCAGTTTGAATCACACAACTTCCTTTTTCATTCTTCGTAGAAAAGATTGTCTTTTTGGAAGAAACCTGAAACAATGAACGAAGATTTTAGTCTTCATTCTATATACTCATAATTAAGTCGAATGTTTGATAATCGCTTTCATGCGTCAAAATGTATCTTGAAATAGCTACGGTAAATTTCTTTAGAAAAAGAGTTTACTTCCAAAACGAGACAATCTTTTCTCTCTAATTTCCTTTGCCCATTACATCAAAAGAATATTAAAAATAGGCTTGAAAGGTTTCTGTGAAATTTAAAGTGATTATAATCCAAATTCGTCCTCTTCGTTCTTTTGTTTTGGAATTAAACCCTTTCTCTGAAAAAATGCTTTAAATTTCATTAAATAGATTAAAGATAATTAGAGAGGTGAAAGAATTAAAGTAAGCCTTTTATGAAGGTAATAGGTTTTTCTTGGTGATAATAATTATATTTTTATTCGCTAAGGACATGCAATTTCGTTCTACTTACATGATTAAAAATCTATTTAAGTGAAAGAAATAAATTACATCTAAGCTCAAATTTCTTGATATTAATATTAAAATAAACATATAATGCTTAAAAACATATCTTGATATTAATATTAAAATAATCATATTATGCTTAAAAACATATCTTGATATTAATATTAAAATAATCGTATTATGCTTAAAAACATATCTTGATATTAATATTAAAATAATCATATTATGCTTAAAACATATCTGCTTAGAAAGTATAGTTGACAGCTGTTTGTGAGATGAAAATAACTTCTGCAACTAAAATGCATGACTTTATTACTGATCACCTAAAACTACATACTAAAATAATACTAACTATATACCAAAATAATACTATATATATAAAACTACATATCTGTTTTTAAAACAATTATAAACTGACAAAAACTATTTAAAGGAAAATATTACTTATGATGAAAAATATTATTCATGTTGCGGTTAAAAATCAACGAAGAAAAGTGTGATGTAACTTAAGCTGCAAGTGGGATACAGAACCAAAATTATCCTGCCTTGTTTAAATCCAAAGTGCTGTTAAATTAAGAACTTACAACCCTGAAAGATACAAAATTATCAAATTATTATTATGTAACGTCCCTTAACATTCCCTTAGCATACCTTATAATACCCATAGATATTATGTTACGCTATCGCAATTGAAAGTTAGACACTAAATAACCACTAATTTTCAAATGATGAAATTTCTTCTCAGTTTAAGCAGTATTTTAAGAAATAAAGTATTTTCGGTCAAAGTTACATCTTTTATTAAGTAATTAACAACAGTGATATATAAGCAATATTTCAAATAACAAAAACAGTTGAATAAAACACAAACTGTTTATCGTTTTTCAAGCATATGTATCAAATGGAGCAAGTAGCTAAGTGTCTAACTACATGCACACATGGAGCCTCAAATGTTAACTGCAAATTTTATTCACATGATAAATTTTTAGTTTCTTAAATAATTCAGCTATTTTAAAAGAAGTAGGTGTTATTTCTAAAATTCGTATTAAAATAAACACGTTGTAAAATAGACTAAGTAATTCTGAATTATTTTTATTCATACACATGGTGTAAAGGATTGTTTTCAATGTTTTATATGAATGCACAAAAAGAAAATATGGCAGAATTTTTTATGATATCAATTCAAATGCTCTTTCAACAGCAAGGTCTTAGATTCTGAAAATTTAACACTAAAATAAGGCATATAAGGTATTTCTCTCGTCTTCTTAGCATGATTTCGTGGTGTTAGGCCAGCACACTCGGCGCGTATTCGAGAGGTTCGAGTTCCGGCTAGGGCATTGCTCATTTTTCAAGTCTCTAACATAAAAAAAAATCTAATGACTCTACAGTGGCGCCAGACCTAAAAAAAAGGTGGCGGGTGATAATCCTCTACCACCAAGATTTGGCGAGTGAGTCCCATAATCCCCAGTCGCCCTTTAAAAAGGGGGAGTATATAAGGTATTTCTCCCGCCTTCTTAGGATGCCTTCGTGGTGCAATGCCAGCACATTCAACGCGTATTCGAGAGGTCCAAGGTTTGAGTCCCGGGGAGGCATTGCTCATTTTTCACATCTCCTGCTTCGAAATAACTTAATTTCTCTACATGCATATTATAAAAAATGTAAAAACACACTGTAGGGAAGAAAGAGAAAAGGTACACCATGAATAATTCATCTGATTATAACGACCTTTTGTTTGAATATACCTTTCGAAACTTTGGTAGCGCAGATGTCTGAATAGCTGAAACTAGCATAGGAATTTGTGACTCTCCTTCAAGTGTTTAATTCCAGTTGGTGTAAAAAAAGAGAAGAAATTCCAATTCTGATGCATAATTCCATTCGAATTTGATTTTGTCATCTCACTTTGACTACGCATGTGCCACGCATGTGCCTCGCAAGCAATTTTGTGCAAAAAGTGAACATATGCAATCATCTAAGATATAATGTACAAATCGGTCTAAAGAAAGCATGATGATCAAACCGAGGATGGCTTGACATTTAGATGGGCGCGATGCTGCCATTCGACGTTGTTTGCACGACTCTTTGAACCATAACAGAACACAGCGTCAAGACAGCAGCAATCGAACTAGGGTAACGACTGAACATGATGATAACGGATCGTCAATAAAGCCTCCCTCAGCACTCAATTCGTCATAAAAGGAACACCGGTGGCCGCAAGGCCCATTAAGATGCGGGTCAAAAAATAGATATCTGCTCTCACAACATACATTGTGACAACATTTCATCCATGTACACATTTAGAATTATTAGATTTATTCTGGTGCAGGAAACACGAATATTTAGTAATGCCTTCTCTGAGATTCGAACTCCGGACTTTCCGAACCACGAAGTCATGTGATAAGGAAGGGGAAAAACACCTTATAAGCCGACAAGCGCGGTGCAGTGGTGCCGAAATGAGCCACGATGGCCGGCGAAGACGTCACTCGTTTTCATCGCGAAGCCGTGGTATGCTGTCATGTTTACTATCTATAGCACGACAGTACGTCAACTTTTCTCGCTGTACTGTTCTTCTTTTCGATGCTTATCTGGCTTACATATCAAATGGATGGTGGCCAGCGGCATAAGTAAATGATTTTTCCTGATTGCCGTCTTGCTTGAGAAACATATTATTGACATTCTCGGCTATCCAACCATTTCAAGATGGTGCTGATCTAATTAGACATTAAGAAAGTGCTTAGCAAAAAATCCCGGAGGAAGTCATTCGCCAGTTCTGTAGTTCAATGCCAAACCGAATAACAGCCTGTAAGAGGTCGAGAAGACGGCTGAAAGTTCAGTCGTTTCTTTTTCCATACTCATAAATCACATATGTCTGAATTCTCGTTTCATTCGGATGACTCCTACTTGGTGTGTATGTAAATGGCACCAGATTACGATAAATAAAAAAATTGTGCTTGCTACTGTAATCATAGGAGGGCATTACACGGCCGTTTACGTATAAAGATCTGTGGTGTAATGAACCATAAATATAGTGAAATAAATATGAAAAGCGTATATATAACTCAGGGAATTTAAACTTCTGAATGCCAGCTTTAAGATTTATCAGAATTTATGTTAAAATAATAATACAGTATAATAACTTCTGTGTTTATACTGCTTTAAATTCAGCGTTTTTAACTGGTGAACGTTCACGAGCATCCATCCTTGACAATATGGGAATCAGTTTTTCTCTAATCTAAGAAATGGTGAACCAACGGTTTAGTTTCTGATTGAAATTACATAGTGATTAACCACCAGTTTTACACAAAAGAGGAAATTATTTCTTAAAAAGTAATTCTGCTCTAAATGTTGTAGAAAAGCATTGCTTTCCAAAACCATTTAAGCTAATTTTAGGTTTTTTTTTATGTTAAAACTTGTGTTAGTAAACTGCAAGTAAATACTGGCTTAAACTCTGTTAGGTATGTGAATAGCATTATGCATTTATAATATCTCCCTAATTTGATCAAATACATCCTCACGTTATGTTAATATTATTTATCTCTCATTACTGTAAAATTGATATCCTAAATGCATACTTAATTTTTCATAATTTAATTACATTTTTAGCTTATCCTTAATAAGCTCAACTTTTACAATCCGTTCCGTGATCTTGCATTTTTACTTAAATTTACCGTTAAAATATTTTTAACGTCTTCTTGCTAAACCAAATTATTCATATGTGAAGTATTATTATTTTACCACTCCCAGCTTCATTTTGTGACTTCCTTTATAATCACAGCGAATGTTTTGTTTCTGCAAAACTAGGTGTACTCTGAATGTATTTGTCAAATTTTAAAAAGGTTAGGTTTTTGTTAATCTAGCTAAGTAATATAAATTTTAATTTACACTCACCTCTCGACGCGTTTTCCTCAGTTATAATCATTACAAATATATTGAAGTGCAAAATGTGATAAAATATAATGCATATCGGTTAGATCTGATATTAAAGCGATAAAAAGTGCACTATAATTTATACAGTTCAGTTTACTTTTGCCTGTATTACTTTACATTCAAACGTAAAAGAAAGCATTGACTACTTACCTAAAAATATGGGCAGTCTCAGGATGAACTTTTATATGCTTCTACTTTCCAGCTCACGGAATTTTCTCATACATACAGCAAAGTTAGTGTCACTTTAGCACGCGGGATGCCTATAAATATCTTCCAAGGCTGTCTTTATATGCAACTAAAAAATAGAAGGTGAATCGAAACACTTTCTTTCAAATAGCTCCCAGAAAAAGGATTTTGTTTTTGTTCTTCGATACAGCGATATCATATGCGAAAGCAGGAATTGACTCACTGTCGTAATTTTAGTATGAATCTGAGAATAAAACTGGCCTCTGGCAAAACAGTGAGGTTTAAATGGCGTAGAGATTTTTATCAGATATTTCTCGAACATTTCTCCCGAACGTCATAACCGAAATTTATACATACATATATATATATATATATGAGACAAATTTAAAAAAAATAATCATCATTTGCACAAACCATTACTGTAGCATTACAAATTTTATAGTTTATTTCGTGAACTAATTGACCATGGAATCGTACGTATGAGGTACATAAGGAATACGTAAGGAACGTACTTAGGGACTGTCTAGGGAAGTGAATTTTCGTTGAAGAATTTTTAATAGTAAATACGAGCCAGTTTGCCTAAGAAAGTCCTCCAAGACGTCATATCTACCCTTAGGCAGAGAGCCCTAATATATTTTGCCCTATATCTAATAAAACGGTTTATTTGAATATCATAATTTTTGGAAATACTATGATTAAAAAAAGATACAATAAGTTTTATCCTTAAGAACAATCCGAAAATTCAAGTGATACGCTTAGTTTGGTTTATTCAGATTATGGCAAAGCATGCTAGGGCTATCTTCTTAAAGGAAAAGGTGCCTTTGCGGAGGACTTTCTAAAGGAAACTAGCTCATATACGCGTAACAAATGAGGAAAACTACGAAAACATTCCTTGCAGCCGTCTAAGAAAGTCCTCTAGGTTCGCCTGGATTCGAACCTAGATTGGAACTACCGGTGTTAACGACTTTACTGCTGGGGCGCTGGTGAGCAAGTGATTAAGGCAAAGTAAGCGAAAGCTTCTGCCTCGGAGGAGGGATGCCTTTATTGAGCTTTTGGTAAAAGGAACTGAATCCTTTCAGGACGAAAGCACCCATGAACATGTAGCTGCCAGTGTTTAGCGTCTTACCAATTTGCCCACTCACCCAAGCTTATATGACACAGTGAAAGAAGTGATTGATCTTTGCCATGAACCCTCAAGTAGTAAAAAACTAATAACAAAGAATACTAAAATTAATTATCATTTTCTTGAGCTATGACATGGTTTCAAGAAAATCTAAGTTTCCAGATTTATAGATCTTAAAATAATATTTCAGTATATATTATGACAGTTCAAGTGCGCAGTATTCTCTCGCGAATACTTGCAATGCAAAAACAGTTAAAAAATATGCTTTTGTGTTAGAGTCAAGTTAGGAAGACTTGATCTATGACACTTAAAGCATTAAAGACTGAATTTTAGCGAAAATTTAACTGCTTTTTACTTACCTGTGGAAAAAGTAGTTAAATATTTGCAATAATTGCATCGCGTCTCATTGTCAAAAATATATAAAAGCCAATAAAGCAAACATGGGAAAGCATTTTCCATGATTTTGTTTGATTCGTACGTGGATAAATAGAAATAATTATAGTTACCTTTAAGTCAAGCTCAGAAACATTTTCTCCAGATAACAAATGCGTCAAAATTTGAATTTAATGGACAACTCCCTTCAAGAGTTAAGTACAGTATTCATGTGTAGTATACTTGAACTAATAGATTATGCTAGTTGAAAGGAAGAAATTTCTAATCAAAGGATATAAGTACTGAAGCTCTGAAAGGAGAAAAAAAATGTTTCCCTCTCTGAAATGTTGAGGAATCTACGTACATTTTTATCAGAAGCTTTAGAATTTAAAATAATTAACCTAATCTAACTGCATAAAGATATTTTTATCTTATTTCTTTAAGTCCTTAAAGATGACTTGGAATGAAGAAAGGGAATGTTAATTAAAAACATATTAACTGAAAATTTATATTTATTACATATATTTTGAATTTCACCTCTCAAAATATTTACCTTAACCCTTCGAATAAAAGTGCTTATTTTTACGATACACTTATTACTTTTTATATTTATTTTTAAGATAGAAATTAATTTTCTAGTTAGAGTGAATAATATGTTTTCAATAAAGGTAGTACAGAATTTTAAAAAGCATATTTTGCGCAATTCAGGTTTAAACGTAAGAAATCGTTTTACACAACACGTTAACAAATATGTGACCGAAAGCTGACATTTACTAAATGCAAAGAATTTCCTAAGATGCAAGTCAAATAACCTATAACTACTACAAATATTTTTTCACTATTCTATTAATATACGTCCATTATCATTTTCAAGAAGGTTTACTAATTTGAAATAGTTATTTAATTATTATTTTAAATGAAGCGTAATACTTTTCCATATTTCTGCAAGTTCAAAAAGAAACAATGCCATATATTCTAAACTCTTAAATGTTACTAAAGAAGTAGAAACAGGTCTAGGTAAGCGGATCTGTATTCTACTGTACAGACTTAATGAGAATTTCAGGTTTGATTTTCTCATAATTCTGTAAAATTACTTAACAATTTACAGTAATAAATAGCGGAGTGAATGCATGGGCATGCGGAGAAAAAATATTTCTTGAACGCATGCTTATGAATACTGACTGAGATAAGTTCCACTATGTTATGCTTTAGTCAGGGTCATGTTAATGAGCAAAAGCTCAGGCAGTTTTGGGATTCTTAAGAAACGCATTATTCCTAATTATTACGATATTTTAGCTCACGATAAGTTTACAAATCGATGAAAAATGCATTTAATAATCCGAAAATAAATGAATAATGGAAAAGCGAGTAGTTGTTGCACATTTCCAAGTCAGAAAGTACGTATAACTAAGTTTATAATAAGATCTACATGAGAAAGGATGGAAAGTAAGCCAACAAGTTAAATGTAGCAAATACGTTTACAGAAAGCTGCAATGAGAGTCTAGAAAAGAATTTTGCTTCGATTAAAAGGCAATAGAAATGTCACTATGTTTATGGAGACACTTTATTACACAAAAAGCTGGAATGAGAGTCTAGAAAAGAGTTTTGCTTCGATTAAAAGGCAATAGAAATGTCACTTCTAGTGATATAAAGAAAAAAAGCATTATTAGTTCCAGCTGTTCTGACTGAGGAATGAAGTATATCATTAAGATAGAAAGTTTTAAAATAACAATATTAAATGGTTTTGGGATTTTGACCGGTTTAAGTGGCTACAATGATGGCCTTGAAACGCAACTATGTTTATGGAGACACTTCATTACACGGAGTAAGTGCAGGATATATGAAATTCAAATGGACATAGCCTATTTCTTGGAAAGTAATATTAGGCTTTAAGTATTACGTTTATAAGTTGTAATATTAAGTTTCAGTAAATTTTGGAAGAATATCATTTATTATAAAGGTGTGCAAGAAAGGCTCTTCAGTGGTTCACCTCGATTATTGTGTTAAAAGGAAATATTGTTGCTGAATTTTAAAACGAATATGTAAATGATATAGCAAATTTTGGGGGATGTTGCTCGGTAGTAGGAAAATATTACATTTGTAGAGTAAAAATCAAATATACACTCTTAATTTCTTTATGCTAACTTATAGGAATACTTAATTTGATAATCCCGAACAGCATCTGGTAAAATTTGACTGCACTGATAATTTCATAAATGTAATTAATTAATCTTCCAAAGCTTTCCTTATGCTGAATCTTAACAATAAGAAAAGTCACCTCATATTTGAATTTGGAAAGCAAAGCAATTTATAATGCTCGTGATTCTCAATATGCGTAGCCTGGAGAATAAAGCAATTCAAAGAACCATATGTTATCAGGTTCAAAAGAAAAATTTCTTTAGAATTATATTTAGGAAACATGTTTAATTACAACTGCTGGTTAGCAAAGGTCACTCATCGAAATAGGTCTCATAGAAATTCCTATAAACGTAGAAGTCTTAATTATTTTTGATTATAAATTAACCTACCTTATTTGAATCTGTTTTCAGATTGGTTGCCTTTTATCTGCTGATGTAGCTTTCAAGACAAATGTACCTATAAAAATAGCTCGGAAAGTTTCCAGAAGATTCGAAATATTTGTAGATACTGAAGCATGAAAGAATGAAAATATACTTACCTCTAGTAAAACTGCTCTGCTTATTTACACTATCAGGACTTAGCATTCTGTGTGTATTCTTTGAGAACATGGTAAATTCTGTAAAGGGTTCTTATCCTTACGTTCTAAGTCCTGAACTGGAACAGGGAGCGGAAGGTACGCTATGTTCTGATGTAACTGCTGGGCTGGAGAATAACTGCACGTAAAGGGATTTGAAATCCTTTTTTATTAATTCACTATTAATAACAAACCTCCCAATTCGGGAGAGATACAGAAAGTAAAAGACCACACTTTGGTCGAACTTAACAATCAAATAAATTTAAATACTAAACCTAAAATAGAAATTAAATTAAACTTTGCTTCGCAGAGCAATTCGCGGAAGTTGGCCTCTATCTAAAAGGGTGCGTAGCAAGGTATACTAAATACTACCGCACTTTAATTTATTTTACAATGCAATCACGTAGTAAGCACTATGGCTTATAAATTTAAACTGCTAGCTGGTCAGGCGAACGTTGAGCAGCGTGACCGTGATCTGAGGCAAAGCTCTCACACACCGAGAGGTTTCTACCTCTGGCTTAAATAGTGCTTGGCTGAACTTCAAAAATTAGCATAAGCTAAAAACGCGCGCTTCTTCTGACAGGAAGTTGAAGCAGAGAGGAGATAGAAAAGATTTAAATTAAAATAAACTTGGTTAGTTTAACTAAAACCTTACAAACTTCCCGCCAGAATTGCGATAGTTAAACTACTTTGGTCCAAACGGACCATGTTGAAAACTAGCAATTCTAAATAGTCGAAAATTTCACTGTTCTAAACTTAGGCCAACTCTTACAAGGCAATATATGTTTGTGTAAAATACAGACGAAATTTTCTGGAACAACAATCTTCAACATTTTTTTTTTCAAGTCTTATTCTTCAAACAGTCTTACTCCTTCCAGCAAAATCTGGAAGGAAAACAACTTTAGTATGACATAATAACAGAATAATTCTAAGTGGTACAAATCCTTATTTTTTTTTTTTTGTGTAATTTTGCACACACACATTATCATTCAAGCACAATTAAATTCTTCCCTCGTATGCTCTCTCACCGGTGTTGGATGTAAAGCAAACCGCCATTGCGGGTTTTTATGTGTTCGGGGGTGTTCAACTCTTCCACCTACAATCGACTAACATTAGTTAGAACTTGACATACGAGACCTGAAAAAAACGCCCTATAACCAGCTAATCCTAAGGTTCTCACTAGCTTTATGTCTAACACTTTAAGTGTATTTGGTGGAGAGCCTAATTAACACTTGCATTCTAAAATAGTCAATCTTTAACTTTTCATGCATACAAATTCGCCGTTTGCACACAACATTCACATTGCTATTGCACTTAACGTGCATTGGTAGCATAATACTATTATTACATTTCATAACACATTAAATTTCATAGCAATCATGAAATACACATAGAGGTTAAATTTCTAAGCTTACAGCAAGTGCTTCCTATTTCTTTCTCAAGGTACTTTCTTGAAATATCAAATTACATTGAATTAATAGTCTACAGACTAAATCGTGTTTTTTCAATTTCCCGAATTTTCATTCTAGACATTTTACAAGTCTTTAGACAAAGCGTCGTACAAAATCTTTTATTTAACATATTCTTTTCAGCAACTCATTGCTTTTACAGAATTAATCTATTTACAAAATTAAGTAATTTTAAATCTTTAAGAATTACAATTTCTTTTAACAAAACATTTTACTTTCCATATGAGAACTTATCGCTCACTTGGCGTAAAAGTCAACCTCGCTTGAGGTAAAATCAGTCCTGCAACTTGCAGTATACTCAAAAATTAACTAAACTTTTGAATACGAAATTGTACTTATCTTATTATGATCGTCCATCCTTTTCTTGGCCCAATCTTTAAAACTTGAGTAAGTTGTGGCCTGGTTCAGTTTCCTCGTTTTTCGTTGTTCTTTCGGAGCCTGCTCGTCTCTTTTTCTTTTGAAATTCCGTCGTTGTATCCTCGGCAATTTCCTTTGTAGAGGAGGTTGCTCCGCTGGACGTTTGGTGGACTGGGCCCTTCTCTCCTGGGCCCTTGCTCGTTGCTTGTCCTGGTTCCTGCTGTATTCGGGAAGTTGATTCTCAGGCTGCAATCGACGTTTCTTGCTTCTCAGGCACCTGTCCGATGATTCCACAGTTCTTTTGGATACATTGGGCTTCCCTTGCCCATTCTGCTTTCTTCTCTTGGTGCGCTCGTAATTCCGTTCGTAGATTTGTTCACCTGCATCGTGAGACTTTCTTTTGAAACCACCTTTTTGGTTCTTATTTCTTTGTTGGGGGGGAGCTTTCTTCTTCTGACATTTCGATGCCGTTGTAGCTGGTTCCTGCTGTTTTTGCTGACGTATATCTTCCTGGCTAGTCGATTGCCTCGGATCCTGAAACGAATCTTTAAATACAGCCATTTTGCTGCGATTATAGAACGGTTTTATTTGGTCCACATTCGCTTTGAGCGTTTGACCATCATTTCTTTTTAATATAACCACTGCCCCCGTAATTTGTTCAATTGTGAACGGGCCTTCAAAACGCGGAAAAAATTTCCCCACCTTTTCCTCTGGGGCATTTGACAAGTTGTGTTTAATCTTCAACACTTCATCTCCCACATTGTACTTGACCTCTCTTCTTTTTAGGTCATAGTACAATTTCTGTTTTCTTTGGGCCATTTCTATATTTTCCGTCGCTTCCCGTATTAACTTTTGTATATCACTCATTTTAAATTCTTCTGCCCTTTCCTGTACAAAGAACAGTTTATCTAGGGGGGTCAAGATCTTTCTTCCTAAGAAGAGTTCAGCGGGTGTTTTTTGTGTAGTATCGTGTTTGGCGGTCCTAAGGGCAAATGCAAATTCATTTATATGGCTATCCCAGGTAGAGTGATAGTTTTTCACATAACTACGAATTATTTTCACTACATTTCTATTCACCCGTTCCGCTATGTTTGACTGCGGACGATACGGGACCATCTTTAGATGACGTATGCCCAGTTTTGCACACATTTCCTCAAACATTTTACTAACAAACTGAGGACCATTGTCTGAAATAACTTTTAGGGGCGCCCCGTATTTTAAAATATACTTATTTAGAATTGAATCTACTACAATTTTTGCAGACGCGCGTTTTAACGGAATTAACTCTAACCATTTGCTAAAATGATCCACTATAACTAAAAGATATCGGCTTTTATTAACTTTACTTCGAGGGTAAGGTCCAAGTAAATCGATGCCTATTATTTGATTTGGGAATTCTGATTTAATACTATTTAGGAACCCGGCCGGGCGGAAATTAACATAATTATTTAATTGACATGTTGGGCACGACTGGACATACGCCCTAGTAAACTTTTGCAGTTCTGGAAAGAAAACTGCCTCGCGAACTCTCTGAACAGTTTTTCTTATACCTAAATGAGCCGAAATGGCACAATCATGCAACTCTTCTAATACATTCAACCTCATGCTAGCTGGGATAACCGGTCTATATTCATGATTCTCATTAGTAGCTTTCGTATAGAATAACAGTCCGTCAATTAATTCGTAATTTTCGGCCCTATTTCTTATCGGCACAATATCCGGATGATTGAAATTCTCAGGGTCGGCCAAATAATTGTATATATTTTTGAACTCCGGATCTTTTTTGAGTTCGGCTATTACTGTTTCACGAGAATCTAATACTTTGGATGTTAACATGGCTATCTTAATTACACTTCCATTTTCATCTAAGTTAATTCTGCTTAAAGCATCTGCCACAACATTTTCTTTTCCCGGCGTATGTTTAATTATTAGGTTATATTCCTGTAATTTGAGAGCCCACCTTATTAATCTGGGTGATAAATTTTTTCCAGAATAGAGTCTAGTGACCGCCGCGTGGTCGGTATATACAGTTACTGGAGAACTTCCAAAGAACACACGAAATTTCTGTACTGATGCTAACACTGCGAGAGTTTCTCTCTCTGTTGCGGAATAGTTTCTTTGGGTTTCATTTAATGTTCGGCTGAAAAAAGCCACGGGCTGACCATTTTGGGAAAGCACTGCACCAATCGCGAAATCTGAAGCGTCCGCTGAAATCTCTAATCCCTTATCCCCTTCTGGAAATTTTAAGACGGGAGCTTGAGTCAATGCGTCTTTCAATTTTTGAAACGCCAAGTTGGCTTCTGCTGACCACGAAAACCTAGCTTTTTTTCTTTTCAACTTTAGCAGTGGCTCAGCTATTTTTGCAAAGTCTTTAATGAAAGCCCGGTAATATGAACACATCCCGAGAAACGACGATAATTTCTTCGCTGTTTTAGGAACAGGATAATTTCTAATGGCTACTATTTTTGACTGATCCGTTTCGATTCCCTTTTGGGAAATTTTAAATCCTAAAT
Organism: Stegodyphus mimosarum; assembly: GCA_000611955.2. Classification (NCBI taxonomy): domain Eukaryota; kingdom Metazoa; phylum Arthropoda; class Arachnida; order Araneae; family Eresidae; genus Stegodyphus; species Stegodyphus mimosarum. Next base: position 451,379 of record KK121559.1, on the reverse strand, counting down.
AACGTAACTCTTTTGCGGCAAATTTACATTTAGACGCATTTATCTTTAAACCAGCTTCGTTTAACAATGAAAATACTTTTCTTAAATCTTGTAAGTGTTGTTCTAGAGTACTACTCGTAATTATAATATCGTCTAAATATATGAAAGTGCTTTTACCAAGGACTGGTCTTAAGACGATGTCCATACATCTTTGGAACGTTGCCGGCGCGCCGGATAATCCGAACGGCATTCTAAGAAATGCGTACGTACCAGATTTCGTTATGAACGCGGTTTTGTGTACGTCCTCGGGTTTTACCCCAATCTGAAAATAGCCACTCGTGAGATCTAATGTAGTCATGTATTTTGTAGACGAAATATTTCGAATAATTTCTTCAATTATCGGCAACGGATATACAGGATATTTTGTAACTGAATTTAACTTGCGATAATCTATAGCAAAACGCCACCGCTTCGGGTGCGTAATCGGGTAATCATTATTTTTCTTACACAGGACAACGGGGCTAGCATAACTGCTAGAAATTGGCGTGATGATTTTATTCTTTAACATCTCTTTAATATGATGTTCAATTATTTCCTCTTTTGTCCTATCATATCTATATGGCTTTTGCCTAACTGGCTGAGCGTCCCCCGTGTCAATGTCGTGGTTCACCACCTGCGTAAAGCCTGGTACATCACTAAATAAATTCGCAAAGTGACTTACCAGACCTTGGATTTTCTCTTTTTCCTCTGCTTGTAAATGTTCCAAGTCCAGCTGCGGGGGCTTATCATTCTTCGCTTCAATTGGCTTCATATTTAATGTTAGTTCTCCCCCCTTGAAATCAATTTTTGCTTCTGCCAAACTAAAAAAGTCCACACCTAGAATAATACAAGTCTGCAGGTTACGCACAATATAAAACAGGATTCTTACCTGTTCGTTGTTGATACGCACGAACAATGGTACTTTTCCTAAACAGCTACATTTTTCTCCTTGGGCCGCTATGACATCCGTGTCTCTTGCACTAAAAATTCTGTAACGTCGAAAGTGCTTCTTAAAGAATCTTTCCGATACGAAGCTGCTTTGGGCTCCTGTATCCAAGAGGGCTGTCGCCGGTATGTTGTTGATTAGAACTTCAATCTTCGGCAAACTCAAATTCTTAACGACCACGGTGTTTAAATTGATTTTGGAAGGGTTTTGCGCTGCTTCGGACTTCTTCACCTTCCTCGAAGAAATCCCTCTTAGTTTAAATTCTTTTTCTTCTGGTTGCCCTCGGAATCTTTGCTTGTTCTTCTATTAAATTCCCTTCGTTCGCCGCTCGCTTTAGGAGACACATCTTTCTTCGGCCATTGCTTCGCCTTATTCCCGTAACTTTGATTTTGCTTTTGCTGCGGTCTTGGCGAACTCCACTGACTTCTTCGCTCAAATTGGCGTCGTCGTTCGTTGTCGGCTGTTCTTCGGCTTTCAAATTGTACCGCGAGCTCAAATAATCTGTCTAATGTTGTTGGATTTCTTAGTTCGATGAAATCTTGAACTTGGGGCAGTAGCCTAGGAAGTATAACTTGAATAATTTCAGGATCCGGGCGACTTCCATACAAAAGCTTGAAAACTTGAATTTTCCTCAAAATAAAATTAGACAAATCTTCTATTCTTTCTTGGTATCGGCTAAACAGTTCAGCTTCCAATCTGGCTCGATCTCGCACCACGGGAAATGCTTTCACTAGAGAATTCTTGAAATTTTCATACGTGTATGTGGGGCTTCCTGGTTCCCCCAAGAGATTCTTTCCGATGCACTTGAACCAACTTAGCGCTTGGCCCTTCAAAGCGCTGGTAGCAAGAGCGACTTTCTGAAATTCGTGGACTGGATATAGCATGAAGTGGGAGTCTAGCTTTTCCAGGAAATTGATTACGGCTGTCTTGCCGTCAAAACTTGCCGCTGGCTTCATGGCTGCTCGCATGGTTTGTACGATGTAGCCGAATCCTTCTATGCCAGGAGGTGCTATCTCAGGATTCTGGACAGGTACAGCAGGTGTCTCAGGTTCGTCTTCTTGTTGCTGAGGCCATCCTCTTCTTTCTGTGCGGGCGCCATTATCAGGACTTAGCATTCTGTGTGTATTCTTTGAGAACATGGTAAATTCTGTAAAGGGTTCTTATCCTTACGTTCTAAGTCCTGAACTGGAACAGGGAGCGGAAGGTACGCTATGTTCTGATGTAACTGCTGGGCTGGAGAATAACTGCACGTGAAGGGATTTGAAATCCTCTTTTATTCAATCACTATTAAATACAAACCTCCCAATTCGGGAGAGATACAGAACGTAACAGACCACACTTTGGTCGAACTTAACAATCAAATAAATTTAAATAAATTAAAATAGAACTTAAATTAAACTTTGCTTCGCAGAGCAATTCGCGGAAGTTGGCCTCTATCTAAAAGGGTGCGTAGCAAGGTATACTAAATACTACCGCACTTTAATTTATTTTACAATGCAATCACGTAGTAAGCACTATGGCTTATAAATTTAAACTGCTAGCTGGTCAGGCGAACGTTGAGCAGCGTGACCGTGATCTGAGGCAAAGCTCTCACACACCGAGAGGTTTCCACCTCTGGCTTAAATAGTGCTTGGCTGAACTTCAAAAATTAGCATAAGCTAAAAACGCGCGCTTCTTCTGACAGGAAGTTGAAGCAGAGAGGAGATAGAAAAGATTTAAATTAAAATAAACTTGGTTAGTTTAACTAAAACCTTACAACACTACCAAAAAAATCAATTATTTATGCTTATTGACAGTTCAAGGTACATACGTATTCATTGTTTGTATCATTACGCATAGGAATTCACTGAATGCACTTATAATTCAGTTTTTCCTAGAGAATGGTATATTTTCTTAATTGTAAAATGTAGTGATATTATAGAAATAAATTTTTTGCTGTGCTGAAGAAGTAGAGTAGCAGCAAATTGTTTGTTTGGTTGATTATGGGAAAACTAATAGGGGTTATCTGTCTAAAGGAAACGATACCTTCATGGAAAATTTTTAAGATAAACTAGGTCATATTTAAATTACACAATTGCAGCAAAACGTGAATCAGAATGATAAGTACATGTTTTTGCGGTAATAAAGTGGATGAAAAGTCGAACAAACATTGTGTCCGCCAAGGAAGGAGTAAGTAATAAACCTGATTAGTTTCGAACTCAATTCGATTTCCAAGGAGAAAAGGGACCGAGCTGCAGGGATCTTGCCCGTGTTTAACGTTAGTTCGGGTTGAAGCAGAGAGTTAAAATTTCCTATTTGCCAATCAAAATGCACTACTAGCAACGAAGTAAACGTCAGCATTTCAAAATTTAATCCTCTGCAATTTTCCTATCACCATGCTTTAATCTTTTAATCGATTTTGTAATCTTGAAGTAATTACAGATACTTCATGCAACGATTGCGTGAAAGCAGCTAGTGCTATAGCTTCTCAAAGTGAACATGTCAACATCCTTATCTCGGGAGTTTTTCTGAACGAGATTTAGAAGTGCCCTGAAATCTGAGCTTTTGCAAATGCAAATTTAAAAGCACTGACTTTAAAAATTTAAACTTTGAGATAAAATAATTCAATATATTGCTCCTGATATTACTTTTTTGTATACCTTTATACGTGTTGAGATGTTATATTTCCCTTAAATATAGATAATCTCCCATACAAATTTCTTTACTTGACACACATTATTATATCAGTCTTTCATAAGCTTCTAAATTTATTCGTACGGTAATAAATTTGATACCATTATCAAATTTTTTGAAAGAATATATGACCAAACAATCGTTCGTTGAAGCCTAGCTCACTTGCCGACTTATTAGACGCATTTTGTGGACCTTAAATCACAGCAATATGAATAAACCCATCTGGTGTGTCTGAATTAAATTTTTTATCATGAATGATAGTATTTATCATTACTCTTTACATATAGAAATAAATATTTAGATCTGAATAAATTTTCTTACAACAAAAATAACTCTTTATACCTGATGTACAAAATACTCTTTGTACATAACTGAGGCCTGATTCTAATAATGTTCCTATCTTTTAATAGTAGATGACGTGCATTTAATAAATCAAAACAAATATAAAAATTACTCTCCAGATAAATATCAAATCTAACCAGTAAACAAAAAGAAAATTAAGTTCTTAAATTTCTATACTAAAATCACTCAAGTAATGTTCAGGTAACAAATCGAGATGGGATTTTAATTTGTCGTCTACTTCCAGTCACGACAGGCTTAATACCCTTTGATAAATCTGGAGATAAATTATTCTCTGGTAATTTTGAAACTTAATTGTCTTCACCCTGCGTACCAGTTTCATTTTCCTCATCTGACTCCAAAGATGAAGGTATTTCGGGAGGGTATATAAAGACAGTGGCCACTTGAATCCTATCAATCCTTGTATGAAACATTTCGTAAAATTTTAAAATGTAGACAGAAAAATTTTCTAAATTTCATGGACTCTCTTCTTCATAAAGTTCTTCCTACTCATCGAAATTTATTCATTAAATTTCAAGGATATTCGAAAACTAAAAATGTGTAGGAAAAAAACGCTAGATATAGCAGTTAATAGAATTTAAACTAATATAGTTAACTAGTTAATGTCCTTAATTAAATAATCTCTCTTATTAAGTTTTAATCGTATTTTTCATGCAAAATATAATCTAAAAAAGATTAGGTAAGGCAGAATGATTAACTCCATGCAGTTACCTCTATTCATATTGTTTAATTAATTTCAAGTAATTATATTCTGTCAACTGCGATAGTTTTCTAGACAAATTTCACCAACAACATTAGTTTTCTAGTAATTTTCAGTTTCTGAATGCTTAAGTTTCCTTCTTAATGTTTAAGCAAAAATTCATTAGTTAATTCAAAAATATAAAAATCAAAAATATTCCTCATTCCTTCTTCATCTCAATACGATTATGCAATTACAACTTTTAAAGCCTGAAAAACACATTTTTTGCGATGTTATTGTCATGCGATGATTTGTATGTACTTCAATTTTTACCCCAGTATTTTCGACGACGAGGTTTTGAACTACGGTTTTGTACTACGACAACGTTGTTTTGTACTACGACGTTTTGGAATTGCGATGTTTACTTCTTATTTTGTTTTCTCACGATGTTTTGTACTACTAAGTTTTCGCCTTGTGTAGTTTTCTCCGCGACGTTTTCGTCGGCGATGCTTCTGCTGCGATGTTTACTCCTGTAACCTGAACGTTACATAAGTAGAACGAATAAGAATGTTAGAATAATGGTTTTAAACTAAATCTTTCGTTATAGCTTTGAACGTCCCCTAATATTTTTTAATGTGTTAAAATTATGAGTTGCAAAATATCTGACATCTTCAGAAAGTGTATACTTATAAGACACCTAGCAATTAAGATGAATGTTTTAATATCTGAAGGATAAATTATAGGAAAACATTGCAAGGACATAGGAACATAGTAAGCTCATTTGCATGAGCATAATAGATATGATGAATAGTACAAATGTACGAAAGAAAATGTTTCTATCAAATTAAGAGGAGTTCTAGGCTTGTAGTAACGTTACAAGCCAACCTTAAATGATTGTGGAATTTCCTCAAATAGATATGCTCCCAATAAGTTATGAACGGCTTTGCTGAAATGTAAATAATTAAGTGAATAAAATCCGCCTATTTTTTGCAACTCTCCACATTTTGAAATGTTGGATTTTTATAGCCTCCCATCTGAAATTTCGCAAATCAAAACAAAAACCATTAATCTTTTCATATTGAAAATGTGATAACATATTTAAGCTAGTGCATATATTAAATATTACATTTTAATTAATTCTTTTATATTATCTTTGATATGAAATTTGTAAAATAAATTTCCTATCCAACTTTCTCCTTGCCTTAAAACGTTATTAAATGCATAACTTGTTTCAGATAAATTACATAAATGCTTTGAAGTACTGGGAGTTCAATAAGCTAATAAGAAGAAGTAATTAATTATCAGGTCATTTCGCTTTCCTCTTTGCAGTCTAAATTCACATTCGATCCATGTAAAGCACTAGCATATGTCTAATGTGTGATTTTTGATTACAGTTTTTGTCGTTTAAGAAATTATGGTGATGCTAATTCACTTATTTTTCCTGGTACTGATAACAGACTCCGTTTGATACTACGTAAGCGTAAGGTCAATATTATTTAAATTTATTTGTGAATTTATTTTGCTTCTTTTTTCATCGTTACTCAAAATTTTAACCTGCTAAGTTTTCATTAATTTTATGTTGCTAATGTGAATTATAACTCTTCAAACAGTGACTGAAAAAGTCTCACAAACAGATGCTTGCGTTATAATGTTTCAAAGATTAGTTTCAAAATAAAGTCAGACTCATTTCGATTTTCAGTGATCCTCACCTGTATAAATTATAATGCTTCGTTTGGGAGTTTCAATTATAATGAATTTAAGTAACTGACTATCTGTAACTACTGAATTCGACTTTAAGATAAATATATCTGTTGCAGTTAGTCTTCGTATTTCAAATGCATTACAGATCCCTTTTTGTTCGGTGTGCTTTTTGAATTAAATAGAGGTTTCCGTAGTTTTTTTTTCATATTTTGTATCACAAGTTTCATAAATTTGCCAAGATATGTTACTTATAACAGGAGAATTGTTTTCAGTGAAATGCCACTCGACAATCCAAACGACTGACGTTTCCCAATTGGAAAAGGGCGTTCACAGTGTTATTGACTGAAATGGACTATTTTGAATGTTAAGCAATCAATTGCGACTTTTAGTCTCGAACCACCGCTCATGAGAGAAGGCTCATCTGATGCGGAGGAAGTCGATGAATAGTTTTGGTTATAAAAGTTTGAGAGTCAGAAGAAATGTGCTCTATTTGAACAAGAAGTGCTCTTATCGACCTGAGCTTTCGAAGCAGATAATTTAATTTTCATTGTTTTCCAACTATCGGCTTTTTTCTTCAGGTCCTATAAAAGAAGTGATGGTTTCAGTACTATGGTAAATTCTTTGCCCAAATTAAATTTCCAACTAGCTTGCTTTTTCATTGCATTTTCAAGGTTGGAAGTTTCCCTAAAAGAATGTTCGTCGCTTGACTTACCTTGAGGGTTTCTATTTGTTAAAGGTGCCGCATTTTGAACCCAAACTTTAAATCTGGTAATCGGGTGTCATATTCATTCTAAGAAACTACATAAAGGACTGAATTTAAGTTCCTCTAAAGGGCATTTTTTAATATATATAT
>KK121559.1:399183-440353 GCA_000611955.2 Stegodyphus mimosarum | reverse complement strand
AGGGAAAGAATTAAACAAGCTAAAAAAGAGTATAAATTGAAAATTTTCTTACAAATAAAGAATTATTATGATTATCCCTTTAAATTAACTAAAAATAAAAAGAACTGCATCCCTTTGCCTAGTGATATTTCTGATCTAGCGACATATTATAATAAGATTTTGAATGATACAATTCAATTTGGTGTGCTCGGGGATTGTGATTGTCTGGATGCTGAAAATTGCAATATATCTGTTGCAGGTGATATCATCTTTACTCAATGGGAATTAAATACAGTAATTAAGGGCCTTCATGATCGAAGTGCGCCGGGACTCGACGGGATCACTTCCAAAATTATTAAAGCTTTATGTTTAATGTACCGTCGGTTTTTCTTGGATCTTTATAATAAGTATGTATTAATGGGCTTGTTTCCTGATGTCTGGAAACATGGTAGGCTAGTTCTTATTCCAAAGGATAATATTAAATTCAGACCGATTTGCATTTTAAAAATCATGGGGAAAATTTTGGATAAACTTGTATCTAATAGACTGTTTTACTTTTTGTTTCAAAATAATTGTATTTCTAATAATCAATTTGGTTTCACTCCACAGAGATCATCCAAGGGTTCTTTATTAAGAGTTATCAATTTCATTCGTACATTTAAGAGCACTTATCACGTGGCAGTGATCTCGTTTGATGTCTCCGGTGCCTTCGATTCAGTATATTGGCTTTCACTCTTATTACATTTACAAAAGCTTAATATTCCAAACAATTTATTTTTTCTGACTCATAATTATTTTTGTAACAGGCACATTACATTCAAAACAAATACTATTGAAACTACTATTACAAGAAGAGTTTATAAAGGATGCCCTCAGGGCTCGAATAGCTCTCCTCTGTTCTGGAGCCTCATTATGCACTCTTTAATTTCTAAAAAATTTGAGGAGAGGGTCGAAGTGGTGGCTTACGCTGATGACTTACTCCTTCTCATATATGCTGAATCACTGGAAAAATTGGAGGTGAAATTTTTAAATTTCACTAGATATTTAGATCAATGGTGTATAATGTAAAAAAAATGAGGTTTAATGAACTAAAAACTGGTTTTCGGTTTTTTCCTAGAGGCAGTCATCACGTTCGTCCCCCGCAACTCCGAATTAATAATAAAATTTTAAAACCCGCAAAAGAAATCATGTATTTGGGTGTTTTAATAGATTGTAAATTAAGTTTTATATCGCACTTTAACCACATACATAAAAAATTTGACTTTATTTTAAACTTTTACAAAAGGAAATTTTTATCAAATGTTTTAAGTTTCCGAATTGATATTTTAAAATCATTATATTTTAATGTTCTTATTTCTATTTTTACATATGGTGTAACGGCATGGGCTCTAAGGCGGGGGAGTTGCTTCGTTTGAGATTAAAAATGGATTCCGTTCAACGCGGATGGCTGTTGTCGCTCACAAGATGTTTTAGAACAGCTTCCAACGAGTTGCTGTGTGTTTTGGCGGGGATCCCACCCCTCTCGGTTTTCTATAAATTTTATTACGATAAAGTGCTTTTTCGCCTTAATAGTACATTGATTTTATGGAATATGATGAGAATATTGTTTTCTCTAGTTCATTTAAGAAATTTAACTTTCATTTAGTGCATCCTGCGGAGTGGTTTGCTCTTTCATATATTATCTGTTTTGAAGATATGCCTGAATTCGAGATTTTCACGGATGGATCCGGTTTAAATGAAGGCGTGGGCTCGGCTTTCATGGTTTATTACTATGGAACAGAAATCTACAATCAGAAAATTAAACTTGATAAATATAATTCTGTTTTTCAAGCCGAGCTCACTGCTATTTACTATGCTTTTAAATGGATTGAAAACCAATGCTATATTTCGAATAAGACTTTTGATATTTTTTCAGACTCTATATCATCATTAGAGGCTTTGAGTTCATGTAACTCCGCCAATTATTTAGTTTATGATATTTTTAATGTATATAAACAAATTCGTTTAAGTTACAATAATGTTATACTTGGGTGGATTAAGGCTCATGACGGTTTTATAGGTAACGAGAGGGCTGACGTCCTCGCCAAGGACGCTGTTTTGGGGGATGGGTCGGTTGCTGCCTCTGTCCAGGGTTCTGGGATTGCGTGTAATATTAATCAAAAATACTACATAAATTCATGGCATCGTGATTGGAATACATCAAAACGTAGAATTAATTATCTTACTGGTTTAGATTATTTAAATATCCAAAATCTTTTTCATATAACGATATCGATGTCACTCAATTCTTAACTGGACATGAGCGCTTCCCGGCCTATCTTTCCAGATTTAAACTACAAAGTAACTCTTTCTGTAAGATATGTGGAGTGCTGGGCGACGCACGGCACTTCTTGGAGCAATGTTCTTTGTTTACCAACTTAAGAAACAATACATGGTTTAACAATGATCCTTTCGAGAATTATAAAATTTTCAATATTAAATGTCGTAAAATTATGGAAATAATAAATTGCAAGCGATTGGCGGTGGGTGTTGAGATTTAGTGGATTCTTTTGGTGGTGTCCTTCCTTTTTGTATGTTGTTTGGTTTTTTGTATGTATGTTGTGTTGTGTTTTGTAATGTCTTTTTCCTTAATTTTATTTCTTGTGTTTTATTAACCCGCGTTTTCCTTTGTTAATTATTATAATTTCTTCTCTCTTTACATTTGTGTCGTTTAGAGGCAGTTTCACGAAAGATTCTAATATATATTATATACATTATTTATTTTATTGAAATACTGTATTTGACATCTTTTTGGTGATTTGTAAAGGACTGCCTGTAATTTATTATTTCATTTTATTTTCCTTATTCTAAGTTTTAAGATACTCGTACTCGGGATTTTGGTTCCCCGGGGGCTGGCTGGTCGTTTGGGGCTCTCCGGGCCGCTGGATGTCCTCGTTTGTGGTTGTTTGTGGGGGGTGCCAGTGATCATAGAGACTGCCCTTCGGTCAGTTGGGTGGACCGAGTTTCTCCCATTTGGTTGTACTGGTTTTAATGAGCAGGAGAGAATAAAGGTGCCAAATCCAGATTGTGACGAATTATCATCCACCATGGCACGCGATAGAGAAGGTGAAGATAACCAGCAAACTAATTGGCACATTTAATGAAACCATCCGCAGTCAATGGTACTCAATTACCAAACACTGAATTTTGATGTCGATGTGCATACGATATTTTCTCTCCTTCGCATGCGAAAAGATTCAGGTTTTCTTTACTTCGTACATTTTAATGTGAAAATTTAATGACTTAAAGAGACTGAGAAAAGATAATTACATAAACTAAGCGTTAACTACCTTCCCAAGTCATCTAAGTTGCTTTCTTAATAAAAGTAATCTTTTAATAATTTAAGGAGCTTTTTTCAAACAGAAATGCAATGCACAGCAGTGTGTGCAAAATTCTTTAACGTCGTGGCCTAACTACATGTCCGGTCGATTTATTATGACGCATGTATGCAGTTTCAGAGAAATTGCAGTTATGGCTCTGAAAAAAAAAGGAACGAGCGAAAGAAGATTTATAGAACATAGTGGAATAACGAAATAATAATAATAATAACGAGTATATATATATGCAAAACAAATTTATTTCATTTTTGGTTTTGATATGTTTTTCACCTCCTTTCTCTTACAGTGTGCTAGTATGCTTCTGTTTTTTTTCCGTTTTTGCATATGTTTTTTTCTTTGAATATGGGAGGAAGTTTAGAAGTATTATTTATTTTAGTTTACTTTGCATTATTAAGACCACTTATTGAGTCTTTCAGATTGGTGTAGAATTAGTCTTTGAAATGCTATTTATTTTCTAATTTTTCTTCTGTGTTAATTTAAAGATATTTTTGTTTAAAAATTTTTGCAATACTCTCTCTACATATAATTATCAAATATATATTAATGAATAACAATAGATAAATATATTAATTAATTAATAAGGGTAATTCGAAACTTTTTGTTCTCTCTACTCACCAAAACATTCGTCCTGAACCACTGCTGGATTGCGATCCAGACTTTGGAAACGACTAATGTGAAGATTCAGTTCAGATTACTGAATATTTTGTCAACGTGACAGCAAATTTAAAATTACAATAACTAGTTATAGTGAAACTATAAAACAACAAGTACAAATAAGTACTTCTAGGAAACTTTTTACTTTTTTCTGTGTAAACCCTCTACATAACATAATCAGAAGAACATTTATGCATGGGCATTTAAATTTTTTTTACCTTCTCACGAGTGAGAATTGTTTTAAAAACGGCATTATTATCATCATGCTCCTTAATGCAAGCCTGTAAAGCGTTTTTGAGTAATGCATCAATTTAAGAACTTTAAAATGAAATATGAAAAAAGTTACGCTAGAATAATTTTAATCTTTGGAAAAGTAAACATACTTTAAGCCACAGTGAATATTTGCAATACAGTATTGTAATGAATACCGCTATTTAATTTTTGGAAACTTAAATTTTTCAGATCCCTAGCATTTCAGTTTCATATCAAATTCTGTGAAGATTCACATTGAACCAAGACTGAATGTAGTTTACTTCACTTTTCAATACTAAATAAATGGTAATTTCTAAAAGCTTTAGAAAATATCAGATTTCTTAAGACTATTTATTGTTTACAAATAAAACCATAAGCATGATTAATATAATGGTTACCAAATACAACCCTTTTGTTAGTCTAGTTTTCTCCCGAAGGACTCAGATACAGTCCAAGAAATATATAAACGAATATAGAAGATAAAATCGTACTGCAAAAGGTGGAAATTTGACGTCAGACACAGAAAATAAAAGCATCCAGATATAGGTAGAATGTATATGTTACATTAAATGTATGAAAACAAGCATTGTATAGAATGCCTCAGCGCTAAGCAATATATGGAATGCAGAAAACTAGACGCCAGACACGTTAGAATAATTTTAATCCTTTCAAAAGATTAAAATTATTCTAGCGTGACTTTTTTTCACATTTCGTTTTATTTCATTTTTAAGTTCCCTTAAATTTATGCATTACTTAAAAACGTTTTACAGGCTTGCATTACGTTAGGGGGCATGATGATAATAATGCTGTCTTTAAAACAATTCTCACTCGTGAGAAGGTAGAAAAAAATTAAGTATACACGCATAAGTGTTCTCCTGATTATGTTATGTAGAGCGTTTATAAATTCACAAATTTTCATGCAGTGCTTCCCCTTAAAGAAAAAAAAAAACATATTCTAGGTTGTGTAAATTCTCGGCTGTGTGTGTGTCTGCTTTCGTTAATACTTCTAATGCCATATGAAACGACATGAGACTTTTGCCTAAAACTAAGAATTCGTTTTGTATTTCAGACTTATTTCGGAAATGATGAAATGCACTGCTTTGAATTTGTTCAGCAGAAAAAATTTATTCCACAGGGTGGTGTACAAAAATGGATCAGCAAGGAACAGAGTCGGACGAGGAATCATGGCAAATTGACATGCAATGATCATTCAACGATGCAAAGATAATGAGCTATCTAACGTGCGAGACAATGCCACAAAAAGCAGTATTTTTCTAATCGAAACTGCCTGTAAGTAAAATATCCATTTCAATAAAAAATTCTGGCTTTGTGCAGACAGTCAGAAGATTTATTGCCCTGTCTTAGTCTTGCAGAGGATGCAACTACGAACTCAGAGGAAGTTTAAAATAAACATTTCATTAAAACTTCAGTTTAACATTTACACGATTCATGATGTTAGAGAATGAGTCACCGCTTCTTGTAGAATTTAACAGAACATAAAGACAAAGTAATACTTAAACAATTAAAGGGGGACAGTACACCTTTAAAATGATCAAAAAATCGATTTTTGGAATTTTATTGTATTTGGTAGAGCATTTTATTCTGAATAAAATGATACCATACTTTTACTTCTCCGATAATTACTTGTCGAGTTATAAAGGAAAATATGAATCTCACTTCATGGTTTTTGATTTAAATGTCCTGAGTCAGCTGCCATGACAGTTTGTTTACATTTTGAAGTCACATTGCACTCATCCTAACTTTGGCGTTGCATGCAAAGCCTTATTTTTTTTAAAATATAATTGATTGCCGAAGAAGAGAACCATGTAAAACATATACTACAACTCCTACTTTCGCTCGGTTTGTTTACATCGTGTTTTGCTTCGTTAGTATACTGCGATTTGATATTAATTCGATTTTTGTGTTGCTCGCAATCGTGATTGAATTTTCATCGAATATATATTATTTAACTGTGTTCTTTACAGTGTTTTGTGCTAATTACTGGAATTCAGTTTGCTAATTCCTTCTTTGTAATTCTGCTTTTTGATGGATAAGTTAAAAAAACGTGCTTCAGGACAGCGCCCAAAAAAACGTAAGTTTTATGGCAACAAATACACAAATGTCAATGAGACTAAAGTGTGTGACGGTGTTAGTTCTTCATCAAAAAAGTTGAACAGTGGTTGCTTTAATAATAGTTTTAGTGCAACACAGAGTTTGGGATACAGAATAATAGCAATTGATATTTTGTTTTCTGAAATTTCAAGTATTTTGTGTTGCAAAGTGTGTGGCTCAGACATAAATATATGTGAAACTCTAAATCATGGATTATCATCTGTGTTCACGATTGAATGTGCGGGTTGTAAAAAACTGAATTCTTTCAGAAATTCTCGTATGATGGGAGCAAAATCAAATGTGCCTGAAATAAACAGAAGGTTTATTTATGCTATGAGATGCATTGGCCAAGGTCTGGCTGGAATGAAGAATTTCTGTGGTGCAATGGATTTGCCCCAACCTGTCCAGAAAAGCGCATACAATAAATCATTGCAAAAGATTACCCGTTGTGTGAAAGACGTTGCTGAGTTATCAATGTTAAATGCTGCAAAGCAAGAAATTGAAATGACAGGACAGTCACAGCTTACAATCAGTGGTGACGGATCTTGGAAAACTCGAGGTCACTCGTCGAAAATTGGGATAACTAGTATAATTGGTATTGAAACTGGAAAAGTGCTAGATCTTGAAGTACTGTCTTCATACTGTAAAGGATGTGAATGGGGTAAAAAAAATAAAAATGCTAAAGAATTTGAGAACTGGAAAAGGAGCCATGATATTGAGTGTGCGAAAAATCATTTTGGATCAGCTGGGAAAATGGAAGTTGTTGGTATGTTACGAATATTTTCTCGTTCTGAAGAAAGGTTTAACGCTCAGTACATAAACTATATTGGGGATGGCGATACTAAAACATTTCTTGAACTTCGAAAGAGCAATATTTATGGGCCTGATATTGAATTAAATAAAGTAGAATGCGTAGGTCATGTGCAAAAAAGAATGGGAAGTAGATTACGAGAACTGAAGCACTCTATGAGAGGAAAAAAGCTGGAGGATGGTAAATCATTAGGTGGGAAAGGGCGTTTAACGGATAAATTTATTGATCAAGTAACTATGTATTATGGACAAGCTATACGAAATAACAAAGACTGTGTTATGGATATGCGGAAAGCTATATGGGCGATTTATTACCATAAGCGTTCAACTGATGATGAACCACTCCATGATTTTTGCCCACAAGGAAATGTGTCTTGGTGTAAGTACCAAAAAGCCAAAGCAACTGGAAAATTGAAAGATTTTAAGCATAAAAATGTAATGGCAGCCCCAGTAATGGACAGCATAAAGAAAATTTTTAAAGACTTGTCAGAACCCACTTTACTTAAACGTTGCCTTGGTGGTCGAACACAGAATCCCAATGAATCCCTTAATTCTGTAATATGGAAATTCTGTCCAAAGACAAGCAGTTCAAGCAAAGTAATTGCTGATATAGCTGCAAATGAAGCAGTTGTAGCATTTAACGAAGGAAGACAGGGAAGACTACAAATCATGCAAAATTTGGGTTTTCGAGTGGGGCAGTATTCTCTAGAAGCAGCAAGAAAGTGTGATTTGCAACGAATAAAGGAAGCTGAAAAAAATGCTTCAGAACTGAATTTGTCTATTCGCAGAATCAGACATTTACATAACACTTCACAATTAGAAACAATTGCACAACAGGAAGGTGTTGTATATGAAAGTGGAAAATTTTGAATTTTACTACAAATTGTTTATATGAAAAATTTATACAATATATATAAATTTTATATCACATAAAATTTACCTTATTTGAGATTCCTGTCACAAGCATTATGTGGAAGTAAGTTTTGCAATATGGTAAATAATATTAATTACTTCTGTTACTGAGTACCATACATCTTAAGATTACGTTTAATGATTTTTGCTGTTTGGTTGTATATTTTATGCCATTTTATAAATTATTTTATTTTCACCTACATGAATATCAAGAAATACTATTTTAAGTGTCAAGTTATCATTCCAAAAGTGATTTTATTGCTATATGATTGAAATTTATGTTCCAAAATTAAAACTTAACTTTAAAGAGCTTTTTCTCAAAACGTTGTTTTTCAGACTTGCGCGCAGCATATCTATGAAACCGCTTAAGATACAGCATCGAAATTTACAGCACAAATAAATATGAAGACAGTAATTAAAATAGACTCTAATTATAAAGATACGTTAAATAAAAAAATTTTTTTCAGTAAAATTGTACGTTAAAAATTAACAAAAAATTATTTTTTAAAAATTATTGCTCGATTATGTTTTTAAAAGTTGAACTAATTAAAATATTTTACTTCAGATGAATAATTAGACCAATAGCTTTAATTTGGCATTAACTTTCTACAGATTATGGTGAATTTATGCAAGTTATCCTGCGCGCAAGGAAGCAGTGTAATTCAAGACTTCAATTGTTAGAGTCTTACAAAAGTATTTTTTTTAATTATTAAACTTGATTTCAAATCCATTAGATATTTTTTTTCAGGAGTATCATTGTCTCATCTAATAACCCTGAAAAAATTGGGAAACTAGGCCCAACAGTTAGTTTTTTAAAAATTTTTAGTATATGTTAAATATTTTGTATTTTCTCCCAGTTAAAGGTGTGCTGTCCCCTTAAAGTATCATACAAGATGTTTTGAAGGTATAGTTCTTCGTAGATGTGAAGTTTCCTTTAAAAATTTAAAACTCTTTAACTTCTTAAAAGAAATAATCAGCTTATTGATTAAAACATGTTCACCTTAAAGAAATACCTTTTTTTTCCTAGCACACAATTTCATGGTACAGTTTATTATAGTATACAATATATGTTTCGTATAGTCAATCTAACGGGTTTCTTCTTGTATTTTACAATTGATTTTGAGAATCCCAAATGATGAAAATCCCTTTTCAATTAAGCATATTAGTCCCTCCTCCTCCAAAACGTTAAAACTCTGAGAGTTATTCGTTCTTACCGCGCAGGAAATATTTTCAGAAAT
This sequence comes from Stegodyphus mimosarum, assembly GCA_000611955.2. Classification (NCBI taxonomy): domain Eukaryota; kingdom Metazoa; phylum Arthropoda; class Arachnida; order Araneae; family Eresidae; genus Stegodyphus; species Stegodyphus mimosarum. Next base: position 431,019 of record KK121559.1, on the reverse strand, counting down.
TTTACGTCTAGATAGTCCTGCAATATTTTTAGATTCCGCCGCGAAATCCAGATTTTTGTTTTCTAAATATTCTGTTACAGCAATTTCAAAAGCAAAGTTAAATAAATAACAAGAACTTTAAATTTTAAGACAGAGTTTAACTAACCTTGCTTTTTTCTGAAGTAGTTAAAACGCGTAGAAACACAGCACTGAAAAGGATTTGATCCGTTTGTACTGCTTAAACACTGCTGGAAGATGTTTTTTAAAATGAACAACAGGCTGCTCATGATACATGGCCAGCGTACACGGAATTCTGAGCGTTATTTCAATTTGAACCCCATTCTCTTACAAAAAATTACCCAGCCAAGAGAAACAAGCTTCCTAAACTCGGTGTTTGCTTTTTATTTGAAATTTTGTCTAACTGATGCAGAATTTGGGTTTATTTAATCATAAAGATATACTTAACAGACATACAACCTGTAAAATGTCATAGAAGTGTATACCTTAAAGATAAAATTACTGGGCCCTATGGTTTGAGACGCCCATTAGAAGATTGACTGTCCGAAGAAGGTACATCACAAAGACTGAAAACTTGGGATCCAGAGTTTCTGCGATATACTAGAGAAAACTCCCCCGTGGAACAGATATGATTCCGTATCCTTTAGTAATGAGTCACATTTAGGCAGCATTTATAAACATGAACCAAGACGAAAATAATAATAGATATCATAGCCGTTATATGCACTCTTAGACGAAAAAAAAACGACCCACCGAGAAGATATAAAGCAAATTGGATACAAATCGACATGCATTCAGGTTTCAACGAAAAATACAGAAATTTACATTTTGGCTGCCAATGAATGAACGCTTGTTGCTACAGCGCATCTGATCTGCACAACTAGCAGGATATTTAAGAGGAGAAATTACGATTCCGGTTCATAAATTCTTCACGAATTTCATTCGGTGTACTCTGGTAGACAGTAACTATGCCTCGCATACAGGTGCGCGAACGATATGCGCAGATGTCAGAATTTGAGAGAGGTCGTGTAGTTGGGCTCAAAGAAGCTGGTTGTCTTATCGGCGAATAGCTCGACACTTGAGCAGGAGCGATGCCACTGTTAGACAATGTTGGCAGGAATGGGTGAACCATGGCCGCACGCAGCGTCAAGAAGGAAGCGGTAGGCCTACAGAAACGACAGAACGTGAAGATCGAGCAGTCGTCAGAGACAGCCCCAGATGCATCATTATCAGCGATTGTACGTGCAACTAGTGCTTCAGTGACCGCAAGGACCATTCATAGACGGCTCACAGAAAGGGGGCTGAGGTCACGGCGCCTCTTGCGCCGACTACCATTGACCTCTGTACAACGTCAAGCCCGTTTGCAGTGGTGTCGGGCTCATTCGCACTGGAATGTCATTGACTGGAGTAGAATAGTCTTCAGTGATGAGTCCCGCTTTGAACTGAGCCCCGATGACCAGCGAAGGCGAGTCTGGAGACGCACCGGACAGCGGTGTGACCAACCTGACTGTCTTCTGGCAGACAAGCCGACAACCAGAAGTGATGGTCTGGGTGTCATTTCATTTCATAGTAGGACCCCTTTGGTTGTCATCTGTCGCAGCCTTACAGCAGAGCGGTCCGTCCACGAAGTTCTAAGGACCGTTTTGTTGCCCTTCATGTCACGCCACCCTGGGCTTACATTTCAGCAGGATAATGCCCGTTCCCACACTGCACATGTTCTACTGCTTGCCTTAGTGCTTACCGAACATTACCTTGGCCAGCAAGGTCGCCGGATCTCTCTCCTATTGAACGCGTTTGGAGCATTATGGGCAGGGCCCTCCAACCAGCTCAGACAGACAGACAGAAAGAAGTACAGGGGGCACCAAAACATCGCCATGGGACAAAACTGGTATCGCTCCACTGCACTAACTATCTATGAAAGTGCATCCTCACAGGGCGCGCCAGCGCCATGCTCGGGCATTTGTTTATATTGCAGCATTTATAATAGTTATATATTAAACGTGTATAATTTGAACTACAGACAATATTGACATAAGATATACTTTACACAGGTACTTTGCAATTACATGGATAAATACAATAAGTATACAATGGATAAACACAATAAGTCATTTCGAGATGTATATACATATTTCTTTTGTGGTTCGGTTTGAAGCTTTGTTACTGGGGGGGGGAAATGATTATGCTACGTGGTTCGTTGCTTGTTTGGTATTTTGTTACACGGTTCGCAGGTTATAAGTTCATTCTTAGCACGGTTTATATTTCAGCACACAGTTAATGAATTCATTTCATTGTTACAACCAGCCAAATTCTGTCTCTGTTTGTAAGATATTTCACAAACTGATTGTCAACATCTAACCAGCTCAGGATGTTGACGATCTAAAGCGCCAGTTGGACAGAATGTGGCACGATATCCCTCAGGAGGACATCCGCAATCTCTATCAATCGATGCCAAGCCAAATAACTGCTTGCATAAGGGCCAGAGGTGGACAAACGCGTTACTGACTTTTTCACTTTGTGAAGCTCTATCACTTTAATAAATCATCCAATTTTTCTCAAATTGTAATCATTTGTTTTTCTGTACATGTACATCACTTTTACCGATTTTCGTCCCATTCATATAACTCCTTCTTGGTGCACCGTTTTTTTGTCTAAGATTGTAGTATGCATCTTTCAGAGCCACGAGGAGCAATTTCCATATGTGAGTGCGAGAAGTCATTAACTACAGAATGCGTTCAACTTTAATTTTTGTAATTAGCAATGATAGTAAATATCAACTTTCACATTGAATTGTGGGCTTTGTTTTATAACTTATTAAATCATTTCAAAATGTCATTATTGAAAAATAAATATTCACACAGAAGAACTGGCCATATTTTTCAAACAGCATCTCAGTCAACGTAGTCGTTCTCTCGAAAACGTTCTTTTAAATATCTGGTCCTTCGAAACTATAACGCATATTATCAGATCTTAGCTACAGTCTACAAACTGATGAAAAGGGAGCATTTATACGACTGCATAGCCTTAGAGATAACAATCGCCACATGAATAATTCCTTCTATTTCGTTTAGTTTCGAGCACCTAGGTTCAGAAAATCCATACACGCTAGAGAAATTTATCACTATTAACTATCTAAATAACGTGTAATGCGTAAAATTAATAAATAATTATTTTTATCTCTTACAAAATCACTCATTAAACTAACTTTGGTTCCTTGTGAGACTGTTAGGGGAATTATCACTCCATATTAATAAAAGAATGGCTTGAATATACTTTTTCATTAAACTTTTAAAATTAATAAATGCACAACTCATGCTTACTAATCAGTTTCTGCTACTTGCAGTACCTAAACTAACAAAAAAACTACTAAAGTAAAGTTTAAGTATTTAGATCTTGAAATTTACAAAGTTGTATCAATCTTTGGCTCAGACTTTATAAATACGCAAGCAACACAGCTAGAAAAAGGATTAAAACCGATTTAAAATTTTCTAATGCGCATGGCGAGGAGGGTAATATAGGTCAGTGTTGTTCCCCTCGACTGCTCTAACTTTAAGAACTCCATTTTTATATACACGTTGACTAATTTGTATTATGTGGGAGTCCAAGAAGTAGAGGAGATGAAATAACATGGTAATGGGTTAATAACGTATAAAATCTTAGATATGATTTATCACAAATGAATTGTTTCTCAATCCAGTATAACATTTGGCTGAGTGACTGAGTGGTAGTGTGTGCACATTACGAATTTCCCAGACAGCCTTCTAGGAGTTAAATATAGGAGGGCATTTCGCAAATTACATATATCAAGAGTTAGATTATTTGATTTAACCAAATATATGAGATTCTCTGCCTTGTCTCCATCCCACAATTTGATTGAGTAGTCCCTGAAGTAAATTTACGAAAAGCAAAATTTTAAAAAACGAACTAATCAAAATCGAAGATTATGTTCATTGAAGAGAATATTTTGTATATAAAATAAATTTATAAACATATAAATGAACAAAAAATCGTGGAAGAAATTAATTGGAAGAAACGTGGAAGAAACGATCATTAAGATTAAAATCATTTCTCAGCGAGAATTTCTATTGTTAAAAATTGTTATTATTGTTATTATCAGTATAAGGAAATATTACTCACTTTTCAGATAAGGACTAGAAAATGTGAGCATTTTGTGTAAAAAAAAAGAAGTAAGTATCAAATAATTAGTAAATGTAAAGGAAATTCACGAAACATTTTTTAACTGCTGCCAGCAAAACGACAAATTTTGTACGTAAGAAAGCAGTAGCTTTATGGCATTATACCCTTAGAAAACATACCAGTAGTTCCATGATTCGCTAATTAAATTGTTCATAGTGTTATCTATTACAGTATAAAATACTTTGCTATAACATTCATTAATATTATATAACATTCATTATTGCTTGGCAATTTTAATCAAAAGAATGAAATCCTTCTCGCCTTGATAAAGCATTCCATTTGAAGTAACTAAGTGCATTAATCAAATAAGATAAAATTCTGGAAAAAGGAGTGCTTTCCAATTTCCTGATAGCTCGAGACCTTGCTTTGAAAAACTTGTAAAGCCGATTCAAAATAAATTCTCTAAATTTGGAAAGATATTTCAGAAAGAAGACAAAAATATCTCGATGAAGCTGCGGATATCAAAGCTTCGCGTGGAGACAAAACAAGTCCAAAATCCTTCTTTGATTCCAGATTGAGAAGGAAGATGAAAATCTAATTAATTAAGGTAAAAAGAAAAGTTAAATAAAGCGTCCCCATACGCATTTTATTTTGTTACTTTGTTGAAGCCATCTGATTTATTAGATAATCTACGTGTTGCGCGGCAAAGTAAACAAAAGGATCTCGACTTGCTTTGGGTAAATGGAAAAGGTGCTGGAGGCTGTAGAGTGTGTGTCTAGGATGTTGACTTAATTAAGTTTCTTCCCTTTGAATCAATGTTTTCGTACCCAGTTTAACTGAGTTAAGAGGGTCTTAACTGCCTCTGAAGATGCGACAACTGAAACTAAACCTCTGCCCCATCTGTTATTATAAAAAGTGAAATACTTTGCAAAGCGAAAGTGTTGAAATTTGTTTTTGAGTCCATAAAAACGTTAGAATAAGCAGAAGATTGTTTTTAAATTCTTCATCATCCACATACACAAATGTTCAGATTGTTTTTTAACAGATTGCATTGAAAAAATAAAAATCATTTAAATACCAAGAAGTGGCCAAAATGTATAATGGTAGATTAAGTTTTAAAAATGTATTGCTTTTGTAAACCTTGAAAGTTTGCGTTAAGAAACCGCCAGCTATAAGAATTCCCAAACAATACTAGTCAAAGTCAAATATTTATTATCAGAATGTATGAATTTCAAAGAACTATCTGACGTTATTTATTTATTTTATCCTTAAATAACTTATTTAAGAAGTGCGTTAAAGAAATTTTTTTAAATAGTCTTCTTTCCGTTAAATTTTAAATAATAATTAATTTCATAATATAAATCGTAACGATAAAAATACGAATGCAGCTTATGATATTTTCTTTGTTAAATTCCTGTCAAGGAAAATAGTTCTAAGAATACGGTGCTTTAACATATGCAAAATAATTTATAAGACTCGGTAATCTATTTTAACTGGAAGCAGTAAGGACTGCTTTCAGTTAAAATAGGAATCCTAACGTTAAGTTAACTGAAAACAGCTTTAGTAGGTCTTGCAGACCCTACTAAACTAATAAAGATTTATCGTCATGAACAATTCACGAAATAGTGAAGAAGGTTAAAACAACCTTTTTATTTAGTCAAAAGTTGAACAAAACAGGAACAACGTGTGCTACAGATGTTTGTGGATATTTAAATTAACATAACATAGTTTAAGAATACACATAAAATATACTAATTTAAGCTGGCTCAGCTATTTAAAACATCGGTTAACGAGATGCTAAAACCGAAATATAACATTTAGTAGCAGCATGAAGCGGTTGTTAGATGCTCTGATCTAAAAATTCAAACGCTAAGCTTAAATATACACAAATCTAGTTTACATTCTAGGTAGGAATACGGAAAGAAGAAGTTACAGTAAAGACTTAAATCACAATAACTGGTTAATTAATATAAAATACTTTACCACCTCTTTAAAAGATGTATATATAGTACATAATATACATACGTATATATAGATATATGTCATATTTTTAATGCGTAGTCGGAATTAGGGCATTTTAACAGCTGGCAGTCGTGATGGCAAAGTGGCAGGACGTGAGGAAGAAGTTGATACCAAACTAAGTTCAGCCAATTATCATCTTTATTTCCAGATTTCCAGGCACACTAGAACAATTCTTCGTTGACAATATACTCTTTAATCGTAACAATCATGATAATTTCTTATATACACAGGTTAACGGGGGCGACATCATTTTAGGCGGACAACCAGAGCGTAGACGATATGCTAGCAATGGCGGAAGCTAGGAAAGAAATGAAGAAGAATAATGACGTAATTTACTCGCCAGCGGCATTTGTACTATTACTATTGTAGAGACAAGCTATGATTGGTTAGTATTAGTTTTAGTTGACCTTTCCAAGTAGCGTTATATAACGTAGAAAGATCTCGATTTTATGAGGAGAGCACCAAATCTAGAATCGTTAATTTCGAGGTTGCCAATTATTCTTAAAGCAGCTTACCGTATTTTGTTATATCTTATATATAATTCAAGATCTTTCCATATTACGTAACGCTTAATGCAGATACCTCCAGCCCAGTCACTAAATTGTAAACCAAAAACCTTTTAACTCGGAACTGAAACTTCTGACTCCCTCCCTTCTTCTTCAGAATTGTAGAGCTCTCTTTTGCCTAAGCTCTCATCCTGGCCAAACGCTTTGCTGCCATGCTTAATCATCTAAAATGACATCACACTTTAAAACTTGTGTACAAGGAAATTATTGTATTCAACTATAAAAAATATCTTGTCTGCACGGTCTAATATGCGTAAAAATAAAACATATCATACTTCAAACTCAGTTGTGTTTATGAATCACCATGCCTTTCCACTCAGCCACTACTGTCTTCTCAGTCATGACGAATGTCGAAAGATGCTAAAATGTACCGGATTCCTTCATCCTACTCATTTAAAATGTTACTTATATATAGTGTATAATTAAAAAATGTAAATATAAATATATATGTATATATATATATATATATATAGATATAGAAAAAGAGACAAAATAGTAAGAAATCTAGAGCGAAATCCATAAAGATATAAAATCTCAAAACCTCCCAATAAAATAAAAAAAGAAGAAGAAACCATCGACTGTTTCCAAACCAGAAGAAATCCTGAAAACAACAGAAAGATATTCAATTGAATCTATACGTCCACTTGCTAAAGTTGAATGAGATTTTAATTGCATTCCTCTCTCTATTTTATGTATTTTTACTTACATATACACTGGTGGACAGTTGCTAAGAACGGATCACAAATGGCTATATAGCGTTAAAAAGTAAGTGTGTTTGAATGTCAAGTGAAATAAAAAGTTCAACATTACTTATTAAGCCAGAAGTGTTGTCTTATATAAGACCGAGTGCGGCTGCTGTGCAATTGTATGTGATTGAATAAAGAGTTCTTTATATTCTTCTGACTTTGTCTGTTGGCCTAAGACCTAAAGATAATTCCTTATACATTCTTTCTAAAGCCCGTTAGTTTATGCTACCTAGGAATACGAGACTCCATAAACTCATAAAAAATTTGAAATACTGTACGAATGTAAAATATGTTCTCTTTGATTTAAATTACAAAATGGTTTCCTTTCCCCAAAATATTTCAATGATTCTAAATCTGTGAAGGTAATTTTAAAATAACATAATTTGTTCTCCAGTGAGATTAGATGGTTCAATCATAAAACAAACTACCTTGCTAAGAGGCTGAAAAAGAGCATAAGAGAAAATACCGAAGGGAAGTAAGAATATCATGCGAAGGAAATGTTCATACTGGAAGACGTTTTTAAAATGGCATTAATATACTTATAGAAGGAAGACTGAGGTTAATAGAAAAACGAAGGTAACTTGAACATTGATAGAGGGGCATAAATTAAGTCTAGCTAGAAGACTAATTGGCCTGGGAATCTGAGAATCAGATGGAAGATAAAGAATGGAGCTCTCAACAGGTTTGCTTACTTTAGATCAAGAAGTCTAGGAGAAAACAGTTGACAGAAAGGTGACTGACTTCGGAATCGGTAAGAGTTTACGTGTCTATTAATGACATTGCATGAGGACGCAAGAATAATTTGAAGTTTATAAGTCTTCAAACTTACAGATACGAAATTTTCTGAAGATTAGATTACTATTCATAAACATACATCTTTGAAAATAAACCATTTGTTATGTGGATTACAAATTGTTAAACAGATAGGTCTTTAAAGATGTTATTAGCAATAGTGAAAGTTTACGTATAATAGAAGCTTGTGGAAGGTCAACATATGTGACCATATTGGTGACCATATTCATATTGGTGAAAGTGATTATATGGTTAGAACTTATGGTAACTCAAAACAAATTTGTTTTACTTTAAATTAGAAATATGAAATACTAATTCGTTGCCCTGAAGACTAAAATAAAGTTCAAAGAAGGCTGACAATGTTCACACAAAAGCTGAAGCAAAAGGATGGGGTTCAAAAGCAATGATAACTTAATCTACAAGTATTTTAGTACAGCTGATATGCAGTACTTGTTGCTGGAAACTGTATCTTCCAGAAACGTTCTGATCAAGTTTTCATTTTTTCTTTGGCATTCGTTGTCTTGAAACAATATAATAGCGGAAAAGTAAAACATGCTGCCAAATATTAAAGAAAGAGTTACTGTGCGAAGAAAGTTATTGTTAGGTGTTAATTTCTTCCAGTAAAGATAGTTTGATAATTTATAGTTCTAATAAATTTGAAAGGAGACCGAAAGAACCCTGAATATTTATAAAAACAACATAAATGTGCAATTTCAATTTTTCTTTTATTTGATGCAAAATTATCACGCTACAAGAATGAAGAAAATTTTCAGACTTTAAATAGAATAGTTTTGAGACACATTTCTCAGGCATCATTTCAGTGCAGCAGTTTTGCAAAACATGCAGCTTAATGACAGCTTAAGTAAAACTTACACGGTTAAATCTGAAAAAATTTCATGTGCTAAAAGCATTCTATTTAATTACCGAGTTCCAAATTTCTAGAAAGGTAACATTCTTCATGAAAGAGCAGAGCTTTAACAACTGACTATGAAACATCACACGGCCAAAACAGAACGACTTGCAAGTAAAGTTCAGAGTGAGATTTAAAGAATCATCGTTGTTTCAAATAATAGTAGTAGTTTCAAATGATAACTTAATCTACAAACTAAATAAAAGGCAAGGAACTAAAATTTTTGATTATGACTATAAAAATAAATGCTTCGTTTAAACTTTAGCCTCAAGTCTAGCAGCCGGATATAAAGAAAAATAATACAATTTTACAAAAGAGTTTTGTGCAGTATATCCGATTATTTTCAAACATTTTCTTCAAGTATGTTTAAGTGGGACGTAAGCAAATAGAATGTATTTAATAAGGAGTTAAAATTAATCTGGAATAAGGAGTTAAAATTAATCTGGAATAAGGATTTAATAATAACTGTAAATTAAAGGATGAAAAGGTCGATACGCTTAGTTTTAGTTAAAAGTATTTGCGATTTACCGCGATTTACAATTTATTATGTATTACTGCTCTCAATTCATATTTGGAGTCTTTTCTTTATACCTCGTTTCGTTACATACTCGCTTATTCCAGATGTTTGTGCAGATTGTGTGTCAAGCATGAAGTTTAAATTGAGAGGAAGGATAGTAATCGAATGACATGTAGTCGTTGCTATGACCGCCATCTTGCCTTGCTACAGAAGCCTCTGTGAGATTAAAAGTAATCGCGAGCACTAGTTTTGATCGGCGTGAAATTTAGTAAAATACGTTGTTTGACTCAGTTGGTATTTAAAACTTATCCAGTTAAACTGTTGTACGTTCAAACCAGTACCTGTAAGTCAAAAAAACTTATATTTTTGTGCTTGCATTATTTTACGTTAACTCACAGGTGGTGAGAAAATAAAGTTAATATTTTTCATTTTTTTAAGGCAGTTGTTCAGTATAAGATAACAACAATAACTCGCCACTACATCTAGGGTAACGTTTGGTAAATGCAATTAATTAGCTAGAAGTCACCCAGATCTATAGTGGTTAAAGGAGCCTACTGTGATACCAAAGGGCCCGGATTCGAATCCCGGAAAAGGCTTGGATGTTTGTAAATGTATAGTATCTTTGTGTATGTGTATAGTGTCTTTGCGTATAGTATCTTTGCTTAATGTAAAGTGTCTTTGCGTATAGGTAAATGTATAGTGTCTTTTGGATGGGGACACTCTAAACACATGGTGAGCCAAAAGTCCTCTAGAGATGTTGTGATAGGGAAAAAGGGATGGGAGGGGTGGGAGATCCTCGGACCGACCCTCCCGGGATGATCGCTATGAAAATTGGGGCGGAACTGAGCGAAGTCGTACTGCCACTTGTATGGTGCTCAAGGCTCTAGCCAACGACAGGCGTAATCTTGCTCTCCTTGCCACGATGAATTTCATGGGCTTGTGCTGATGTTACTGTCAAACAAGTGACATAAGTCACAACACAAAACAATTAGCTAGAAGGACATCCCTCATAGCATTAATTAAGAGTCTAAACCATTACCATATAGAATTCTAGAAGGCTTAATTATTTTTCATTTTCTTATTAGAGGAAGTTAATTTTCAGTTTTTTGAACTTAAAAGGGGTGGCTAAAGTAATATTAACATCATCTTAATATGCGTCACTGATTGTAAAATAAAACAAGAGAGAAGTGCTCTTATTTGCAATATTTAAACCTATTTCAATAGATTTGATAATTTTTTTGTGATTCTACGAGGAAGTATTAGTTTTTGTTTGACTATGAATTCCTAAAAAAGGAAAATAGTCCACTTCTTGCCAATATATTTTTTCTTTATAGGTATAACAAGTTCTTTCTGCAATAAACGCCCTGTTAAAAATGCTCCATAGAAACCAGTAACATTTTTTATGGGTACCCATAAAATTCTATGGGTTTCTGTTGACTTTTACTGGTTTCTGTTGGTCTCTGTGGGTTTTTCTTACTGGTTTCAAAATACCCCATAGAATCAGTAAAACTTTCTACTGGCACCCATAGAATTATGTTGATCTCTACTGACTTTTACTGGTTTCTATTGATCTCTGTGGGTTTTCCTCATTGGTATCATCTCACACCCATACAACGAACATCAGTTTTGTATTGGTTTATATTGACTTTCACTGGTTTTCTTACTGGTATCAGTATAATAGAAATAGATGCCAAATAAATCTTCTGCTGGTTTATGTGGGTTTATTCTAATTTTCTAACTGACGTCAATGAAATGAAATTAATACTAAACAATGAAATTAATACTGGTGTCAGTAAACCAAAATTCATTGGCATTCTTGTTGTCTACTGATTATTTTAAATTATTTATTTATTTACTTTTATTTCATTTACTTGGATGCTGTTGAAAATAAGGTTATTTCTGTTTTGTAACCAACAGAAAGCTTTTTTAGAGAGGTTTTTTACTATATATGCTCATTTATTTGATTTCTTAAAAACTTTTGTCGGAAACAATAAGAGTAATCATATATACCATACACATAGAGGTCTCTCTATAGCGACAAGCCGCACGTAAAAATTCATCTTTGCAAGTGGTCATCTTAGAAAGGTGATGCTCAATACCAATATATATTTATGTTCTCAGAAAAACGTTTATCTTTTAGAGGCGGTCGTCTTAGGGAAGTTGTCTCTACGAAATGAATCTCTCTAAGGCGACCAGTCACACTTCGGAATTTTCTTTGCGGGGGGTCATCTTACAGAAGGAATGTTTCAATACCAAAATATACTTATGTTTTCAAACATACTGGTCTCGTTCAGAGGCCAGTATCTTAGGAAGGTTATTTCGCCACGAGTTGGTTCTCTGAATACACACACATACACACTTATACATGCATATGTCAACATTTCTGATATTACGGACAAACACCGGTATCAACTATCATCTCTATAACACAACCGCGTTCAAACTATTTTTCTCCGTTTTAACGCTGAAGGTAAGAAAAAAAAATTCCCCCTTCCTCTTCCGCTCTTAGAAGAAGCAATATTGAGCCGTTCTTGTTAATATTGTTATGGGATGTTTGTGTTATCGTCTTGGTGGATAGCAGGTTCCAGTTATGCAATAAATAATTTACAATATTACAGTTTTTACTATGTAGCAAAAGGAATATTTTTTATGTCTTAAAAAATGTACCCATTATATTTCCCAAGCAAAAAAGGTAAGTGTTTTAAATGAAGTAAACATTGAAATAGTTATTGAATGAGGTAGGCAAGACATACAAGCCAAAGAATCTTTTTTGCATTACAAGAATTGTGTGAAAATTTAGATGATCGTAGTAGCGTACATTGTTTACATTTTTTTTGCTCTATATCTCTGTACATGTATGAGACTAGAACCACATTGTTACATTAAATATTTTGTGCTATTTTGTTAAAACACATATAATCAAACATTTTTATGCATATTTAAATTTTCATCATTATTAATTTCATGAAGAAAATTTAGAATTATTTTTTCATAAATTCCTTTTGAAATAGAATTGTGAATAATTAATAGAGTTTACGTAATATTAAATGTGCTAGTCTTGGGAATATAAAATATGAATTATTTATTGGAAAAGAATTGCATTAAGTGAAACCTCATATAGTGGTTATTTTCTTAGATAACCACCTCTGACAGTGACACATTTATCAGGAACATAATTAAATAACAGTACTTAAAATCACTGATAGTTTTGTAAGGCTATAAGAAACCGATATTATCTGGAATTGTGGAGTTAATTCTTTTAGCAACGTTTCACTGTATAATCAGTTGATTTAGATATAGTAATTTTTACGTGGATATGAATTTTGCATAAGTAATTAAAAGGTTTTACAAGGCAGTTAAAACCAAAGCTTTTCAAATCATGAGTCTTGTACGGGCACTGTTTTAGCATTACTTTCAAATATAGTTAGAATAATAGTTAAGCATTATTTTCTTTCATTAGTTATGAAATTATAAATAAAAGTCATTAAATCATTTCAAAAATGATAAATATAGCAATATAAATCTTAAAGAAATAATTGGTAAAACGAATATACATTTTTGAAAGAAAAAAACTGTAGATAATATTTTTATTAAGTATTGTAGCAGATATATATGTAAAACCTCCTTTCATATTTTATAGTCCACATCCAAAAATACAGGGTTTGTTTACTTTTTAAATTAATTCATTATTTTGTGGGCCCTTTGGAACTGCGTGCCCTAGCGACTGATACATGCGCTACCCATTATTCTGCTTTTGATTCTTAATTTTACGTATAAGTCATCTGATACATCAAGCATTAAAATAAACAATAGATTTAGATTTTTGCACTCTTTTCTAATCACGAGTATCACTTTTACTATCATGTACTACTTTGTCGTCTAGAATTTATCTTACAAATTACTTAACAATTATTTAATCAGAATTATTTTCGGAAAATTACAGTCGTTGAGCCCAAAACGAATACTATATTCATTTATTTCATAAGCTATTTTTTGTATTCTTTCCGCGTGCTTTCTGCAATGTAACTGGAAGCACGCCCAATGCGTAACTGGAAGATCAGACGTTCGAATCCCGACCAGGGCATTTCGGATCTCTTCAGTTTCATGACATCGAAAAATTCTAAAGATAACAGAACTCTACAAGTGACTCCCGAACTAAAGAATCAAGAGGAAAGAAACTAAAGAACTAAAGTTCGCCCGAACTAAGAGGGTGGATGATAATTCCTCACCACCAAAATTTGGTGTTTGAGTCCTTTCATCCCCAATCGCCCTTTGAAAAGGGAAATGCGCATAGAAGGTACTTTCTCCCTCCTTTCTGCGTGTTTTCTTGGTATAACTGGAAGCGCGTCCATCGCGCAGTCCGGAGTTAAAAAAAAAGTTTTAGATTTTAAATTACTTCCAAAGGGGCTTTTTTTAACGTTTTGTGTGTTACCTTCATTTATTAAATATCATGTTCTTCGCACTTAAACCATACAATTCAGTTCAACAGCACTATCCAAAAATAATTTTAAAATGAGTATATCTTTAGAATTTTTGATACACAGTTCCGCGTGCTTTAGATAAAAAGGTTTCTTTCCCGTAGAGTGTTACCGTTGCTCTCATCAAATATTCGTTAAAGTTTTACAAAATATGAAATACATTTATTATCTAATAAAACGGGCTTCCAGATGCGCATATTCGGGCGGAAAAGTACGTTATTCAAAATTGGATGGCTCTAGGCACCGTTGTTTTATTACAGTTGGAGAAATATATACATATTTATGCAGATTCTTCATTATTTAATTTCTTTAATACAGGGCTGCAATATTTTGTGGCAACAGTTTGAAAAGTGATTCAGACTTTTAATGTTTCCGATGCAAAATCGCAAAACGAAAACAATAGTCCTTCAGGGACAAAGCCCCTTTAGACTAAAAAAATATCCCGTCGAAGGCACAATGGCTAGACTCACTCTCTGACAACGATTAATTTACAGCCACTGAAGATGAAATAGAAGTAAAACCATCTAATGTTCATTTTTTTGATAGCATAAAATATATTTTAGAAATTTTGTGTCATTCTATATGTTGTGAATTTCTGCGTATGTTTTAAAAAATATCAAAACCGTTAGAGAGCCTTAGAATTTCTATAATTTGTTTGTTAAAGTAATCTGGACCACCCGTTTGTAAATGTATGATCAGTGAACTTAAATATAATTTAATTTAAGAATGCTCACTAAGTTAATGTGGCAGGTTTAGTTGCAGTATATGAACATACTTGGTTAGTTTAATTCTGTTTTTGAAGTGATATTTTAAAGTTGAATTGCTGCTGTTTCGGAATGTTTAAGTAATTATTACAGAACCAAAAAATTTAATGCTTACGAAAAAAGTATAATTTTAAAAGCTGTCCAGCTGGTGAAATAAGATTAGCTTATACTATCCTCTCGTATCTCTCTTGTATTAAAAATTTGAACTCAGTTTGTCTAGCATTCCAGTTTATTATTTTATAATTATGATAACATTGCATAGTTATATTTTCATTAATTTCACCTTTTTAAATAGAATGCAGGTTTCCTACCTGATAATTAATTTTTATCATTTCGTGTTACTAATAGTCTAATATGCTGAAAGGAATCCATAAATCTAAATCTTCTAATGCTAGTCTTAAGAATATGTAATAGTTTTGCTACTTTTCTCAGTACCACGTAAAAACCTGGATCATACGATAAGTTTTGGTGGGCACTGGTGGGCAAAAGCTGGTTAATTAATGAGGGGCAGAAGGAGATAAGAGTAAGAGTCCGATTGTTAAGGAATGTGACTTACCTCCTAGCCTTTTATTAACATTTAAATAACAAAGCTGTAATCATCTTTAAAAGAATGGGGTGAGAAAGAAGAATTAGAAAACAAAAGGATAGGGTTAATTGTCGTGAATTTGACGTGTGGACTTTGAAGTGTTTTATATAGCCATATAACCATAACATAATTTTCAGGAATCTTGTGATATGGGTCAAAGCTGAGGTTCACCCAAGAATATATAAATTAGTGATCTTAAAGGAAGCGTAACATAGTTTAATAATTTTGAAACTAGAAATAAAGTAACCTTTAAAACAAGCTGCAGTGAAAACGCATCAGTAAATTCAAAAAAAGCAAACGAATGGTTCTGAATATATTGCAAATTATGAATACGAAAACATTTCCAATGTAGACGAAATAAGTATTTATTTTTGTCCACAGTGGACAAAACTTTACTATTTGAAGGTGGAACGTACAATAGTGATAGAAACGACAAAGAAAGAGAGACGAGGGCGTATTGACGTTTTTAAAAACTATCGCTTTTAACGATAAAGAAACCTGCTCAACCAAGATGATGTTAAATCAAACAAATAACGCATAACAAAAATCTATCAGAAAACCTTGAATGACTAATAAATTGGCTGGAAGCACCAGATAAATAATTCTGAAGCGTTAATGGGAAAGTTTTATCTTTGCGGATAACTGTAAAGCCCATCATGACATTTTTAATGCTACGTACTTTCCTGCGAATATGACTTTCAAACTGGAATTTGTGAATCAAATTATCGTTCACAATCTCAACTATTTCTATTATCGGTAAGAAATTTTGAAACTTTTGCGTAGCATCGATTCAAATGCTAAAATGAACTCTCTTATGAAGAGCGAAACTATGAAACTCTCTTATGAAGGGCTTTTAACGTAAAAAATATTAAAAAGGAAATTCGTTCCAAACGAATTTGAGCCTACACTCATACTTGAAAACGGAGGACTATAATGCCTAAAGTAATTTATGCATCTTATTCAAATGCTACTAAGTAAGTTATTACTTGTCAACAACTAACTCATAGAGAAATTTTAGCAAAATAGAGAATAAAGGCGCCAACCTTTAATGAAGGAAAAGAAAATGGAACTAAAAATGACTAGAGAGGCGTTGTTAAACATTCCAGAGTCTATGAGCATGTTAGAAAATGTTACATAATTTGTTGAAATACATGTTTAAAGGCATGTTTTGCATTTTATGCGTGATTTTGAAAATTTCGTATACCATGCAAAGATAAGAAAATGGAAGTTATAGTTTTTGAATTGCATAATTGTTGCTATTTTTCACCGATTCTTCATTTACGCGAAAACGACTAAACCTAAATGCAAATATAACCGATGTAAGTGTATGTAAAACAAATTTTTAATAACATCTTTAATTTTTTGAAATATTGAATAATTTGAATGTTTTAGAATTCCCCACTGAATTAAAGACATTCGAATCTATTAGGTTAATATCAGCAAGAAAATAACATTTCCCATTTAAAATGCAATGATTATGTCGCCCTAATCTCGCAAGTGTAATTTTGTAGTCTCAACTTATGGTAAGTCTAACAGATTTGGCTTATTCTAGTCCAATACTTATTGTGAAACTACATCATATATTAAAATGAGCTATGGCTAAATTAATCTTAAAAGAGGAAGGCGTTTCAAAGATCCAGTTATTAAAAATTTCAGATCAAGCAATTTTGTTTCTCCAAGAAGAAATAAAATAATTGCAACAAAATGTTTGAAAATCAAATGCAAACTCGGCTGTCAAATAAAAATTTAACTTCAGAAAATGTCATTTCGGTGCAAAATCAAAACTGTCCTAACTCAATAAAAATGTTAATCATGTCTTTGTAGAAAAAATGCGAAGCGAATTTTCATGAAATGAAGTTCTTGTAATTGAAAACAAATGAGGTCACATCGGCTAAAGCAGCTCCTGGATGCAAGGGGATAAAAATGAGTCGAAGCTATTGCCGTTGGGAATGTGTTCGCAGAGTTTTCGTCTACTCAGAATCCACGCTAAGTTCATTTAAGCTGCACTAATGTGATATAATTGCAAAACTGAGCCTTATTCTGAGATTGTGAAGAGGAACATCCTCAAAATGCAAAAGGAATTTTGTAGGATGAAAAATATAGCTAGATGTTGAACACTGAACTTCCAAATTGCAGAATTCGTTAAATGTTAATGATTTCTGTAAGTTCTGACACTAAAAATCAAAGATTTTCTGATTTTACTCCATATAGCTAAGGCATGAACTCAAGCATGCATTTATTTCTATTAATAAATTAATCTTAAACACAACCTTTCTTTCTCAGCTTACGTATTCTTCTATTTAATTGCGATTTTTCATAATATATTCTTTCCCTTTTTATCACACAAAAACAGTTATTGTGAGAATGAAAGCTGATTGATACCCACAGAGACCAACCTTTCCTAACTTTAATAAAATAGTTCGTAATGTTATTATTTTATTTGGATTTATATTAATAATTTCTGATGCGCATTAAATCTTTATGCTTACATCATTACCAGTTACTTTACATTAGACTGATTACATCTGCCTTTGCAATTTTACTGGAAAGCAAATTTTGCATCTTTCACATTATACGGCGGAGAAACAAACTTTACGAAAGAATAAAGCTAATTTAGTCAAGTGACACCTAGATGGTGTAGTGGTTAAGGAAGCCGACGGCGATATCGAAGGACCCGGGTTCGAATTGAGAAGGCATGGACGTGAATTGTCTGTCTCCTCATCGGAGGTAATGGTGGCCGCCTGTTAAGTGCCTCCATCATAAAATGACCACAACTTCTGGCCTTAGTAGTGGCGAAAGCCTAAAAAAGACTAGTGTCTGCCATAAAAAGTTAAAATAAGTTACGTTTCACGTCAAATGGGAGTTTTATATTAAAGTAGTAAATTATAATATATTATTAGTAATGATGTTTCGAAATCTTTAAATACATTGTCGTCCTGACCTTTGTGACACAAAAATTATTAAACGAATGTTTAATCATAAATGTTCATATAAGCGTTCTTAACTGTTTAATATAATATTATGAATGCTTGATAACGTACACAATTTAAGATTAATTATAGATTCTTCTCGAGACATATCCTTCTGAACCCTTTTTGTCTTTATGATGAAAGAAGATAAGCAAATAAAAATTCTGTGTTTAAATATCCATAACGTCCTTGGAATAGTGCGATAAATGCATATCAAATACACTCACAAAAAAGAATAGTATAATCATTCACAAAACCTTGATATTTGAATTATGTTGTTGTTGCTGTCCTGTCCATGCATTTCATGCAAGTCCATGTATTTCATGTTTGCCAAAGCCTCAAGCAGGCTGGACTTTTACTTTCCACCCCAATTTTGAGGAAAATCACCCCAGGAGCTGTTCCGAGGGTCTCCTATCACTCTTCCCTTTCTCCAAACCACAGTAGAGGAATTTTGACTCACCATATACACTCACTTCCAATAGTTAGGCACGAAGACGTCAATTCCCAAAAAAATCAACAAATACTGCTTTGATTGACAACAAATTCGGCACGAAAGTAGCATATGTATTTATGCATAAAACAAAATCAATAATTATATACAGAAATGAAAACAAAATTAAATTTTTTTAAGTTATCAGATAATGACATACTGGAGAATTAAACAGAATTATGTATAAAGTGAAAATAAACAACATAAAATGAAAAAGGACGTTAACAGGGTGTGTGATCCCACTCATCTGTATACAAATTTTACACCTTGTGGCCATGCTTTCAATTAGGTGGTCAACCGCCGCAGAATTAACCACTATTAAGCAATCGCCATTCTTCTTGTAGAGCAGTTTCCAGCTCAATAAGAGTGGCTGGAGGTGGGAAACGTGAAGCTACAGCACGGTCGAGAGCATCCCAAAGATTTTCAATGGGCGAATATGCTGGCCACGCCATACGAGCAATCCCTTCACTCTCCAGGTAGTCATCGACGATGTCAGCTCTTTGGGAACGTGCGTTATCGTCCATTAAAACAAAAGTAGGGCCAACTGCTGCAGGGTGAAATCTCACAATGGGTTCTAGGACTTCATCTCGATACCGCACAGCCGTCAAAGAACACCGTTTAAAGATGTGCAGGTCGGTGCGGTATCCTAATGAAATCCCTGTCGACATCATAATGCTCCCGCATCGGAATGCGTGATGTTCGGGGATGCTTTGGGACTGATTGCCTGTTCGTTGTTCACGCCATATCCTTATACACTTGTCATCTGGCTCCAGAGCTAATCTTGACTAATCAGTAAACATGACACTGCCCCAGTCAGACACATTCCAATTGACATGTTCCCGGCACCACTGTAATCGTGCCCCTCTTCATTGGACGGATAGAGGAACACAAACTCGAGGTACCCAGGCATACAGTCAACTCATATGTAATCTTCGGCGTACAGTAGCTGCAGATATCGCCTTACCAATGCACACTGTAACCATAGATGCCACACGTTTGGAGGTCGCTCTGCGATTCCGCTTGACTACAATAGCAATATATCGATTTTCCGCGGGGGTTGTAACCCTTGGGCGACCGGCTACGGGCCTTCGGACAGCTGTCTCTGTGGTTTGGAATTGTTTCCAT
This sequence comes from Stegodyphus mimosarum, assembly GCA_000611955.2. Classification (NCBI taxonomy): domain Eukaryota; kingdom Metazoa; phylum Arthropoda; class Arachnida; order Araneae; family Eresidae; genus Stegodyphus; species Stegodyphus mimosarum. The sequence continues at coordinate 410,920 of KK121559.1, read as the reverse complement.
AAACGTGAAATTACAGAATGATGAACGCCGAAGAAAAGAGCAACATCTGTGATCGTCTGTCCTGCTTCAATGCGCCCCACAGCACGCCAGCCCTCAGAATCTTCCATTCATCTTCTGGAAGTCACAGAAACACATATGTCTTGAAAACAAATTGTACGAAAGTTTTAAACACCTTCTATCAGCACTTACAATCAACTTCTGTAACCCTTCGTAAAGCTGGCTTTTTGTAACCTGCCGTTTTTGCATATTCCTTGACATGAAATCTCGATTGGCTGTTACCTAACATATTTGCGTACTTCTATCTACCTCTTCAGACAGTTGCATCCTCTTCAATTCTGATTGGCTTCCGGAAATTAGCATTTTCCTCTCCGTGCTTAACATTTGGAAGAGAGTGTATCTGACCCCACGCCGCAAAGACACTATGCATTTATAAGTATCCATGCCTTCTCCGGGTTTCGATCCGCGCCTTTTGGTACCGGAGTAGTCTCCCTTAAATTCCAGACCGTCTGGGCGGCCTTGAATTAAACTCTTAAATGAAATGATTACTTAATGATTACTCTTAATGAAATGATCACTGCCAGAGGTTTTGAAAAAAAGATTTCAATAGAGTATAACAATCTTACATTTAAAATCTTACGAAGCTTATTTGTGGCAGCTCAGTGATTCGATAACAAGGCTTGTTAATTCAAGTAATGTGTTTCATCTGGATATTATAAAGCTGAAATGCGAGATAACTGTAAGGATTTCGTTTATTATGGATTTACAAATAGTTATGTTATCAAATGTATATGTTATTATATGATATGAAATTTGTGTAAACTCTTAATCTGCCTTCATATGAAGCCATCTGTCTTCAAGTGAAACCCAAGAATCAAGATTTTGCTAATGACTATATTATTCTTATTTCGTTTGCGTGCTGAGAACGTTGTTGCACGTCTCGCTTTGAAAGCTAGCTCTCAAAAAGTAAAATAATAAATAACGCCTATCCGACGCTACTTTGGTAACTTCTAAAATGAAAACAAAATATTGTACATAACAGAAGACAGTTTAATTACATGAAAACCTGCACTGAACATAGAAACATTTTTGATTACATTTACTTGCTAAGGGAATTACATAGCTCTATATTCCAAACCTTTTAAAAGCATCAGTTCAGCAAGTGACGTCGATCCCTAACTCGTGCTTATTGGAGAGTGAAGTGATGCCATTCGCAACTTATCCCTATCCCTTTTGAGTTGCTGTATAGCTACTGAAAAAAAGTCACTTAAGAACTTTGTAAGGTTTTAGTTAAACTAACCAAGCTTTATTTTAATTTAAATCTTTCTATCTCCTCTCTGTTTCAACTTCCCGTCAGAAGAAGCGCGCGTTTTCAGCTTATGCTAATTTTGAAGTACAGCCAAGTACTATTTAAGCCAGAGGTAGAAACCTCTCAGAGTGAGAGAGCTTCAGTCTCAGATCACGGACACTCTGCTCAACGTTCGTCTGACCAGCTAGCAGTTAAAATTTATAAGCCATAGTGCTTACTACGTGATTGCATTGTGAAACAATTTGAAGTGCGCTAGTATTAGTATACCTTGCTACGCACCCTTTCAGGTAGAGGCCAACTTCCGCGATTTGCTCTGCGAAGCAAAGTTTAATTTAATTTCTATTTAGGTATTTATTTAAATTTATTTGTTTGTTAAGTTCGACCCAAGTGTGGTCTTCTATTTCTGTATCCCTCCCGAGTTGGGAAGTGTGTAAATAATAGTGATCTAATAAAAGAGGATTTCAAATCCCTTTCAAGTGCAGTTATTCTCCAACTCAGCATCTACATCAGAACAAAGCTAACTTTTCATCAGCTCACTGTTCCAGTTCAGGACTTGAGAAGAAGAACCCTATTATAGACTTTACTATGTTTCCTAAAATGATGCACAGAACACTCAGTCCTGACAACTTAAATTCAGTTTTTGAATTTCTGAGAGCACGACCATATCAAGACACAGTCTTTGGACACTGAATCGTCACTATCTGGATCTGCAGACTGTGCTAGCCAGTCACTTGAAGAAAAAACTTCTCTATCCACAGGCACGACAGGCAGGTCTGGAATGCGAATTGCTCGAGGAAAAATTCTTTAAATAGGAAGAATTAGTGCGTTATAGTGTGTTTTTAGTTCCACAAGTCTTCCTTTATCGTCTAAACCTGGAAGTAATTCAGTAACTCTGGCTAAAGGCCAGTCTAAACACTTTTTAAAATCATCTTCCACCAGAACGATGTCCCCGACCTGAATACGTTATAGTTGAGGATTATGTCAATGGTTTTAGGTAACTTGTATTGTAGAGAAATACCTTATGGTCTTAAATATTTCTTTCTAGAGCTTAATCCCAAGTTTTTGGTTAACTACGATGCTATATTCTTTTCTGTAAAATGTTAGCATCAACTTCGTCGACGTATGCATCTGAATTTGATGCGTCGATTAAAAAAATGGCTAGAGTTAATTGCATAAGATTGTTCATGTCTTCTCATAAATATGTTAAAGATCGGGAATTTATGACTCTTTTACAAACACATTGTATTTTCTCTAATTCTTCGTAAGTTATAACAGTTTTTCCTAAAGACCTTCTAAGGAATTCCTTAACAATTCTAAGAAGTCTCTCCCACTAGCATCACCACCACGCTACCGTAGGAGGAAGAAATGTCCAAATAATTCATTGAACCTTAGCTAATCGATTTCTTTTCCCTGTCTGTTTCTTTTAGATAACTGTAAGCACTTCTAAAATTTGTACCGTTGTCACAATGCATGGTTCTAGATCCTTCTCATCTCGCTATTAAGTGTCTAAATGAAAGCAGAAATGCTGCTGTCCACAGAGATGAAAATGCCTGCAAGTGTACAGCTCTGTATACGGCACATGTAAACAAAACAATCCATACTTTGTCACCTTGATTTACATATAAATGTTCCGCTGAATCTATTGTACAATGTCAAACGCAGATAAATTTTCAACTCTGTCTGCAGGAAATGCTGATGGATCTGCCATTAATAACTGTGACTTACATCTTTAATACTTGATACAATATTTAAAAATATTTCGAATTGTTTTCTTACCTTTGAGGATTCAGTAAGTTTTGCGTAGGGTAGTAAGTAAAAGGTGAGTTCCTGTATGAGCATTCTCACAATGAAAATGCTTAGTACGTCTTCGCGTAAATATAATATTCTCAGGCAATAAGATTGGCGATATAGACTCGGGCTTATCATTTCTTTCCGCTACACAAGTTTTCACACGAATAATTACTTCTTCATCTTTCAATGTACGTATGTGCAATTTCTCTTTCAGGAGGAAAACGTTTCCTTTGCACTTTTCGTATTATTATAACCTCAGCATTTTTAATCTCTTACACCGTTAAATTCCCTTTTTCCTGCTCTCACGATTTGATTTAACATTACTAACAAATCTCGATATCCGAGCTACTAACTTCAAGATTAAACGAAAATAGGAAACTTTTCCTGCGTTCCATAGCAACTAGTATTTTGATATATTTATTGACAAAATTTTACTTTTTTCCTTTGAGAAGCAATTTCAGGGGTTTCCTTACTTATTATTTCAGCCATCGGCCAACAATCAGCAGGATTCATTTTCCCTGGCATATGACGATATTTACATCAGGAACTAGGGTGCGTACGTCTTTTACTCTAGATGAAACACAAAGGCTCATCATTCTCCTCGCTATTCCAACCAATACAAGGCTACTATAAAATCATTCCAAAATGTAGTTCTTATATAGAGAGTCGTTAAGAGTTTGTTGCGCAGAATGTGCCAAAGTGGTCCAGTAATACATGACATCAATTCAAGTTTAGTTATCAACACTTGCTTTATAGAGACAACTACTGATTTTTCTCTTAACTGAATTCTTATTTCATGATTTGTGAGCGACATAATAAATGTATGTTGCATAATGTTCTCTGCACGATTCCACAAAAACACGCATTTCACTACTTTCATTTATATCTATAAAACGCTGTACTTCAGTCTTTTCTAAAACAGACATTTCATTAAGTCAAGCTTAGAAAATCTTTACAAGGTTATCCAGGAAAAACACCCTCGAGACATATTTTTGAGCCTTTTTTGATAAATATTTCTTGTTCTCTCGCAGCTGAAACACACGCGACACAGTTGTCCATCTGAAATAAAGATTTTAAGTTTTGAGCAAATTTTACTGTTGTTGTTGTTGCGATTTATTTCACTTGTCTGACAGTAACATCCGAACAAGCCCACGGAATTCATGGTGGCAAGGAGTGTAAGGTTGCGCCTATCTTTGGTAAGACCTTTGAGAACCATACAAGTGACAGTACAATTTTGCTAAGTTTCGCCCCAAAATTTGATGAAAGGTACCTCGGGGGGAACGGTCCGAGTGTCTCTCACCCTTCGTCTCCTACCATAAACCTCTCGAGAGGAATTTGGGTTCGCCACATATTTAGAGTGCCCCAGACCCCACATATACCTTTAAAAACAACCCTGCCTTCTTCTGGATTCGAACCCGGACCCTTCGGCAGGGCGGTCAGCGTCAGTAAAAACTATCTTGTTTGGGCGGGGAGCAAATTCTTCTAATTCAAATGGCGTATGATCCAGTAAATGCGAAATTGAGGCTTACAATAGGAATGGACTTGCCGTGATATCGAACACTATCCTATCAATATCTGTAGATAATTTCCTCACTTTCAGAAGGGTAGACAAATCGTAAAAAATCTCGAATTTCAGGCAATACAGCCAACTGTAAGAACACCTTTTGTAAATTAGTTGAATGTCCAACCGGGTAACTTCAAAATCCATGAGTAGCGTCAGGAATGAGCTCTATGAAATTAGGTCCTTTATCGAAAAGATCATTTAAAGAACATTCTCCATTCTCTCTAGCAGATGCGTCAAATAAGGAAATGATTTTTGTTGTTGCGCTATTACTTTCAATTGTAAGGTTTTAGTTAAACTAACCAAGTTTATTTTAATTTAAATCTTTTCTATATCCTCTCTGCTTCAACTTCCTGTCAGAAGAAGCGCGCGTTTTTAGCTTATGCTAATTTTTGAAGTTCAGCCAAGCACTATTTAAGCCAGAGGTAGAAACCTCTCGGTGTGTGAGAGCTTTGCCTCAGATCACGGTCACGCCGCTAAACTTTCGCCTGACCAGCTAGCAGTTTAAATTTATAATCCATAGTGCTTACTACGTGATTGCATTGTAAAATAAATTAAAGTGCGGTAGTATTTAGTATACCTTGCTACGCACCCTTTTAGATAGAGGCCAACTTCCGCGAATTGCTCTGCGAAGCAAAGTTTAATTTAAGTTCTATTTTAATTTATTCAAATTTATTTGATTGTTAAGTTCGACCAAAGTGTGGTCTGTTACGTTCTGTATCTCTCCCGAATTGGGAGGTTTGTATTTAATAGGGATTGAATAAAAGAGGATTTCAAATCCCTTCACGTGCAGTTATTCTCCAGCCCAGCAGTTACATCAGAACATAGCGTACCTTCCGCTCCCTGTTCCCGTTCAGGACTTAGAACGTAAGGTTAAGAACCCTTTCCAGAATTTACAATGTTTCCAAAAAAGATGCACAGAACACAAAGTCCTGACACAATGACAGGCTGATGAAATAAAAATGACCTCTTTCGGCATCATCTGTATCACTTCCGATTCCATCCTATCTCTCCTATTCCTGAAATACGTGTTTATATTCATAAAAAATTAATTTATCTTTTATGCGCTGTTATATTCTCACACTCTCTAGTGACGCTTGGAAGTTATTTTTTTATTAGAAGGCAATTCTCTTATTTCCGATTTAAAAGGCAAGCACAATTCCTATCTACCAACTGGTAGGACTTTTAGACTGTTTTCAAAATTCTCTAATACCCCAGTATACTCCATGTTTTTCGATTTCTTTTCAAAAGGCTTGAAATTCCAATAGATTCTAACCTCCATAATTCGCTAACTGATAAGTTATTCATATGTGAAGCTATAACATTACAAATCAGATCTTTACTCTTCTCAATTTGAAGTATTATATTTCCTGAGCAAAACATAACTTAAGTCTGTATCCAGCAAATATAAGCCAGGTTACGATAAATTATATACACCATGTTCTGCTCGCTCCATTTCCCTTCCCAAATAAGCTATGCATCATCTTGTCTGTTTGCTCTGGCTTTAAGTTTAATTTATCCATCGAGAATTTGCTGCTATAAGACTGTTGTAATCCGGTATCAAGGATGCACCTTAAAACTGCTTCTCTATTACTACTTTCAGCTGTAACATTTAAAGTCATTAAATGCACAGTTTTGTATTTACTGTTATCAGTTCAGGCATCAGACTGAACTGATTCATATTTTTCGTCACTTTGAACCATTGCTGGCTTTTTTTTCTATTATTAGCTTTATGGTGAGCACACATAATGATATTATAAGTTATAACACGAAAAAATATTTTTCATTTTACAAAATTTCGCAAAATGGCCAATACGTATGTATATAAAGCAAGCTTTTTTTCTCATCAAAATTGTACTTTTAGTACATAATCCATACTTCTAGCAGTAAAACAAACTTCAGTAAGATGTATTTTCTCACAAAAAAGGCAACTGAAGTCTCGCTTACCTGAACTGTCGTAAGAGGTGCTTACCATAGCTGCTACAGTAGGGGTCCATCTGACGGTATATCAAAAGACACTCTTTTCATACCAACTAAATTAGCACTAAAACTTGAGCGCGCAAGTTCAATCATTTCTTCACTTTTAAATTCTTATCTAAAAAATTCACCAATTTTTCTAAGTAATATTCTTCGAATTCACTTATTTTGTTAAAATTCCATGTTCTTGTCCAAGCAATAAGGATTTCTTCGTGGAAGAATGATTCCGCTAAAGGGGCAAAAATATCACCATATTTTCCCTAGATTCCTCCCAGACTACCTAGCGCTCCTATTTTCCCTGCGAATTCATCATACAACGCTCATAGGTTACCTTCAACCGTTCAGAAACAGCACTCTTCATGATCATACTCAATAGATTAGCACATAAATTTGAACAAGTAAATTCTGTCTTCTAAATCATTCCAGGAGTTGACTGATTGCCTTTAGATAATTCATGGCCATAGCTGCGTAACTTTCCCCGGTCCTGCTGCTTTCGAATGCGGGATTACTGCTTGAAGCAACTACTAGGATCTATCGTCTTCAGAAACACTCTCAACTTCAAGCGTCTTGGAAAATTGACTTCAAAATATCAAATATTCTTTCGCATCGCCATTACATTTCTTCAGCTCAATCTCCGGTAACTTAAAACTTTCTGCTTTCGGAAATTTCTCCAGATGATTTTGTAGAGTTATTAGGTTATTTTTGAAGCAGGAGAGAAAAACATTGAGCAATACCCTCTCCGGGACTCGAATCTGGACGTCTCGAATACGCGCCGAGTGTGCTACCTTTACACAATGAGGGAATGCTAGAACGAGGGAGAAAATACCTTATTTATTTGAAAAGTTGATATGATTTTCTTGCTTGAAAATTGTTCAATTTTGGGAAATAATTGCGAAACTTTATTATGATAAGTTTTAGCAGATTCATGTTTTCTTTAAATTCTTTCTCACGGCATTTACCTTTTAAAATATCTGCAGACAGCCCTTTTTGAAAGTCTTCTAAACGAGTAAATTTTTCATTTATCTAAGACCTTTCACATCGAGAACTTCTTTAAGTAGCTCATCTTCAGTTTTCTTCACACAATCTGTAAACATAGCTGGATAATCGCTGGGTTTTCTACCCTGTCACGTCCATTGTCTCTTAGTAATTACTATCAGTAGTTACGCAGATCGCCCAACTTAAGGGGGCCAAAACATTTTATGTTACGCGTCTCGAAATGAACACTAGCTTTGAAAATCTAGCACAATAAATAACGTCTGCTCGACGTTACTTAAGTAACTCTTAAACTGAAAAGATAATACGACACATAATAAAACACAATTTCATTGTATAGCAACCTGCATTGAACATACACAAGTTTTTCTGACTTCATCTGATTGCTAAGAAGGTTACACAGCTCTCTATATTCTAAAGATTTGAAACTTATCAATTTATCACGTGACGTGAGTCATTGACTGCTCTTTAACGAGTGAAATGATTGCATTCGCAACGAAGGTAATAATTGTACTGCAAAGCATAAGCAAAAACTTCGCAGTTGTGTATTTAAATAGCATTTTAAAAGTCCCTTTATTTTCTCACAGGAAAAAAAAGTGAAGTGCAATTTAATGCATTTATACTGGTTACATGATTAGATTAAAAGTTCGGATTAACTGTTGTCAAACATGTCAACTATGATTTAATAAATTTATAGCATATTAGCGAAAGATTTGCATGCCCTGTTCAGTAGCTCTAAATAGCAGGATTTTTTTTCTGTTGTTGTTTTGAATGTTTTTTAAATACCTTTTATTGTGTCATCAGATTTAAATTATTTCTCTGAGCCATAACATTATGGAAAAGAGAAAATTTGCATTTTTAGAAGTTAAAAAAATAGTAAGATTTTCTTGAGTATACTCTAGAGGTAAACAGATCACATGTAAAAATCTAACATTTTAATAGCGTTTCCTTCATTTATATGTAATTTGCGATAAAACTCGAATTTTAGCCTTTAATTTAACTCAGTTATACCGAAAAATATTAGCTTCTGAAGCTTCATTATAATATTTTATTACGATACTAAGTACAAATGTTTATTTAAGAGTTATTTGAACACTATACTTAATGCTGGAATAAGATGGAGTCACTCAAGACCTTTACATACATTGTTTGCCAAGTTAGCTCCTAAGTTTATTTAACACAGATGAATTCGGCTCCTCGGGTGTCAACATAGCTTCCTCCTGAATTCAGTTGATAATCTGTGAAACTAACATAGCCTTCTGCTGTTTCAATAGTATTAATTTGTACTTCTGTAATACTGTCAATAGAAGCTCATCAAGCAATCTCTGGTCTAATTCGTGAAGTTTAATATCTAATGATTTTACAGACATATTCTTAAGTGCAGGTTAGAATTCCGTATAGATTTGAACTCTCTTTGGGTTTGAATGTAAATCTACATTTATCTCTATTTCTTGGAACATATATAACATTCTTATGATAGAAAGTAAAATGGTCTTTGTTCGAAGATAAAGTTATTATGAATTTAGGTTTTATGTAGATGTTATTACAGATATTTATCTTATAAATATATTTATCTTAAAAATATCTGTGCTATGTATATATCTGTACTATCTGTATATAAATACTTGCTAAAATAAAGGAAAAAGGAATGTATTCTGAAATCTGAATTATTGAGTCAATTACCTTGCTATAAATGACACGGAATTTTTCAAAGCTCAAAAGACAGTATTATGAGCCTTATTACTATTAGACAAACCATAAAAAAGTTCACTTTGGGAAATGCTGCAGGGCAATGAATTTTTTTTAAAAAATTAAGATCGGCCTTTCTTCCCTTTAAAGTTGCTCTGTTTTACAGCGTATGGTCGTATAAAAATTGAGAAATTAACGTTTGTATTTTTATTGTAATATTTCTTAGCTTGCAAGGACTATTAAAAACCGCATCATTGCAAGGCAGATATTTTCATTCCTCATTATTTTACCATGATAAAGGTAGAATAATGTGGAATAATTGTATTTTCATCGGAGCAGAACTACGAAAACAGCCTTCAAATAGCAAAGACATAATAATAATAATAATAATAATAATAATAATAATAATAATAATAATATTTATAATAGAGACATGGAGCATCGTAAGTCATTTTTTACTAACAAGTTAACTTTAGACATCGATGATGTGAGGGTAAAACTAATAGTATATTAAAACAAAGTTACTCATGTCATTTCAAGAAATTTGAATTACATATAATCTATTTAATACAATATACAAAAGAAAACTGAATGCATGGCAGGCAAAATTGTATTTCATAAGATTTTAAGTTACTCCTCTTAAGATGTCATGACATACAAAGTGATTTTTCTTTTGACATTTTTTGTAACCATACAAGAATGCCGACCAGATGGGAAAGTGGTTAGTGACCCTGATTACCGTACCGAACAGCCCTGGTTCAAATCCCAGAAAAGGCATTTATGCAAATTGTCTGTTTTTTTACAGAAGGCAACGGTGGCCCACCTGTTAGATGCCTCCATAACAGAGTGAGCAATGCTTCCAGCCTTAGTAGTGGCCAACGCCTACAAAGGCTAGTGCCACCTGCTATTGGAAATAATAAAAATATGAACGCTGTAAGAGTTGTACTCATGTAACCTGCCGATTCGCCTATTCAAAGATGGTCGAATTACCAATGTTTAGCGGTTCTAACCGCTCAGCTACTAGACGGAACTGTGACTGAATTGAGGCCAACTTAAGTTAAATGAATTAAGGCTCTGCGCTGAATTTGCAGCTGCTGCTTGATAAATTTCCTTATGCAGCATAGTTATCAATATCTTGCAATTTCTGGAAAGCATCGCTGCCAAGGTAAGTACCCTTTGGATACTCTCCTGAAGAGTATTATTGGAATGAAGTGCTTTTCATTCGATCTAACAACCTTCACGTATCATATCTAAAAAAACGTGAGAAATAAGATGCATCTGTACTAAAGAAAGAGATGAAGAAAATTCTTTAAGTTGAATAAATTTTATTGGTTTAATTTTTTACATAAAACTTTGAGCTACGAAATTACTAATATGATACAAGTAAACTAATCTGCAAGTGCAAAAATGTAAGTTTGTTTTTTTTTTCTTAAATTTCACCTCAAAATGCAATTTTGGAACTTTCAATACTTTGTTGCTTATAATTTTGGAATCTTCAATACTTTGCTGTTTGGTTTCTAAATTTGTTATTTCTCAAGTCAAATTCCTTGAATCTGCATATTATAGGATATTTTTGATTCATATCTTATTTTAAACAACTTTTGAGCTGTTATTTAGAACTTCGCAGACATATTTGCATTGTTATTTAGAACTTCGTTTAAAGAAGTGGCTATAATTAGAAGTAATAATCCTGTCTTCACTTGCCGAACAGCAGAAGGTGAGGGAAAAAGTCAGTAGAAAATCTAAGCGTTTCACAAAGAAAATATGCTGTTTTAATGTAGATTAGATGGTAAGCTCAGTTCGGTATTAAAATGCGTCCGACAATTCAATAATACTTTATAATAATTTTTGAACGATTTTGAAAAAAATAGATTGTAATATTTAAAGTATTATAATGCAAGTTTCTCAGCATTTATAAGTAGTTATTTTATCGCAAAAAGTTTTAATTATTATAAATAGTGAGAAAGGAAGTAATAATTCATGAAAACCGTGAACTACTATTTTCTGCCCAAATGTTTTTCATTTAATTCATACGTTCAAGGTCAAAAGTCCCAAACGGAAGTGACAACAGTGTATCGACTTAAATATCGAGAACTAAAGAAATACACATCGTGAAAATAATATTTACTTCGAGAACGGTAATAAAAGTGTCTGGTAAATATGCTTGAACAAAGATACAGTAGAAGTGTCTAATGCGCTAGTGTCTAACAGCGAAGTGTCTAATGCGAAGTGTCTAACAGCCATACAAGCAACTTTGCTATCACCTTGAGCATTCTTTCATTGTAAAGAAAATCACTTTTAATCTTCATAATATCCAGGTGGCTAAAGACATGTTATGTTGCCTTATTAAAAGCGTGTAAGAGGGATATTGGAATCTTAATGTATGCTAATATAGGAAATTTTGAGCAAAGTATGGCATT
>KK121559.1:319689-399147 GCA_000611955.2 Stegodyphus mimosarum | reverse complement strand
ATATTACTCATTTGTGGCTTCTCCTTCTGAGTGTTATCCAGAAAAGAGTGTTTTAGGTATCGGAGAAATCTGTATTAAGTTTTAATCGAAATAAAGATGTTTTATTTGTTCTGAGACTATTTCTGAAACAGTAAAATAAGGAATATGTGTATAAGATACCTTTTAACTCTTAATTAAAAAACATGTCTTAAATGAGAATTAAACAATTTTGTTTCACGAATACGTCACTATTAATTCTGTGCATATTTAAATGAGTGAAACATATTTTGCAATATGTTCCAGGCTGATTGCTTAACCCACGGTTTTGCGAAAGGTATGCCGTGACATACTAAACTCCTGTACGAAACTTACATATAAAAATGTTTAAAAGCGTTACGTTTTAAGATAATTACTTAGAAGCTATTTTTCACGCAATAGGTTTTAAAATGCATAAAACTGAAAGAAAGAAAGAAATTTCAAGAAAAATAAAACTAGCTTAATTGCTTGTTTTACTTTTGCACTTTTATAACATTTGCATCTTTATAAGAAACGCACTATGGCTGAGAAGCTGATAACTTAGAACATTTTCGTTTTAGGTAATTGAAGTAAAGAGTTTAAAATATTTTGAATAAAAAAAGAATCTTTCATAAATATCACAAATTGGAAAAATCAAATAGAAAACATAAACTTTTAATTAAGACACTATGATTGATAGAACAGCCCTGACAACTGCTGGATTAGTATACATACAATTTAGTGATGATACATGTACCTTACGCTCAGTAAATTTTAAGCAGGATATTTATTTAAGTTTGTTTTCAAAATTGCATCATTTATTCCAGCCAGAGGAAAATACAGAGTAAAATTGGTTTATTCTTCATAAAAAGAGAAATGTCCAGTATTATTTCAAAATTACTAATGGATACGTCCTTTACCTCAGGATAGCTAACGCAGATGTTATGAACATTACTTCTGGTTCTTGAAAAATAGCAAATAAAGTAACTCCTTTAAAATGAATTTGAAGTTTAGAAAGCTCATATTAAACTTATTTAACTTTTAAAATTCAGGAAAATATTAAGAGTTCCTTTACACAAAATTTCGTTCTTAAATTTTGCATGCATAGACGTTAAACTATTTTCCTCAGTAAACTTTAATGCGGCTCAACTAAATCAGATTTAGTTTAATAATAACTTAAAGTGGTTTTTTATCTACAACATACAAGATGTATGTAATGTCGTAGAAACATAAGTAGGAACTTTTGTTAAACAGCATGAAATTTAGCTTTTTCAGAATGTTTTAAGTAGCTTGTTCTTTGATATAAAACGCAAAATTATGTATATTTATGAGATAGATTTAAGAAATAGTCGTGGAAAGTCAGTTTTAGTAAATATGATCGATTCATGTATAAAAGCTTTTTAATACGCAGGTATCTTACATAAATATTCTAATAATTCAGATTTCTTACGTCAATCAAATTTTAATTCCAGCTCTAATTATTTTAGTGGTTTTGATATCTACAAAAAATTTCTAGAAGAAATGGAAAATGACATATTGCTTACATGAAAATGTAATTTTAAACCATTCAAAAATTGAAGCAATCTAATTGTTTCTAAGCCTCAAGACTAATTTCCACGATTTGTTTCTTGGTCTCAACAAACCAGTTTCTTTCTAAGTTTGCATGATCGGTGAACTAGCTAGCATCTTTTCTAGCATTAGCTTTTTACTTTAAAACAGCTCTTAAGGGAGTAGAACCTTAAAAGTATCCACTGAATTTGCTACTTCAGTTGTAAGGAATTACTGCATTTCTCTCACAAGCTGTCTAGAAATATAAGTGGTTGTAGCACTTCCAATTAGCACTTAGAAGATCTGTAGTTCGAATCCCTACGAGAGCACAGTCGACTTCTCGCCATTTTGGTTCCAAAAAAAAAATAACCAAAAATAGTCTCTACAGTAGCGCTGAACTAAAATGGGGAAGTCGATAATATGTAACCACCGGAAATTAATCGATATGTTGATACAATGTCAGTAATTTTTGCAATTCCAAATTATTATTAGACATAATCATTGTTTATAATTTTCAGCAGTTATTACAAAATAAGAAACGAATTCGTGTCAGTAATTTGTTGGATAAAATCTCATGCAGTATCAGATGGTAAAGATTTCGCGGAGAGGCTGCTGAAAATTATAATGCGGAACATGCTCCCACTCCCTGATCTAGATCATAGCTTAAAAATGCGTCTTGACAATCTCACTAAAAATTATTGGCCAGAAGAATATAATCTTTATTAACAGAGTAGATGCACCTTTAATTAGCTATCAACAGTTTGCAGAATCATTAGGATTTTTTTTATGCTGGAGACGTGAAAAATATGCAATGCCTTTGCCGGGACTCAAACCTGCATCTCTTGAATACGCGACGAATGTGCTACACCACGAAGACATGATGGAAGAAAGAAGAAAGGAAAGGAAATTTTTTATCTTAAATTATATATTGTAAAATTAAAAATGTAATTAATCTGGTTATTACTATTTAAAATAAATATAGTTAATTATGAATGAGGGTCAATACCTGTTAACCATTGGTAAAAACCAGATATCCCCTTTCATCGTCAGATGAACTTAACTAAATTTAGTTTACTGAGTCTCTAGCCTCAGTCCAGATATCCTTTAAGAGAGGAATGCAAGGAACTATCGCATTCTTCTCGTGAATGCTCTCTTGCTGTAAACTGTTAACACGTCTGGTTAACAACTGGACGATCCGTCGCCCAAATCCTGACGAGGGTATAGTAAAGTTATTTCTTACCAAACTTCTAATAATTGCTATGTTGTTGTGGGCAGAGTCTGATATGTTTAATACGTAGAGACACATATATACGTACTATCTGTAGTTGTTGGGAAAGCTTACTCGTAGTTAATAATTGAAATTCACTTTGTAGATCCTGCCAATACTCTATAAGGTAGTTAATTTAATTTGTGATAGTCTATTAAGTCTCTTCCAATTTTCTATAACCAAAGTATGAAATTACGATTCTTTTAATTTAGTAATTAAAATGAAATTGCGGAAAGCTCATTATTTAATAGTTTAAGTGCAATTCAATAGGAAACTGCATGTAAAATATTCTTTGAGAATTGTAGAGACATTAGGTATTTTTGAAAGCAGGAGAGATAAAAAATGTGCAATGCTCTCGCCGGAACTCGAACCACGGACCTGTCAAATACGTGCCCAGTGTGCTGACCACTACACCACGAGGGCATGGTAGGAAGGCGTGAGAAATACTTTATATACTCCCCCTTTTAAAGGTCCACTGGGGATCAGAGAACCCGATCGCCAAATCCTGGTGTTCAAAAATCCTCATCCACCATCTTTTTTAGTTCGGGGGCCACTTTAGAGATATTAGGTATTTTTGAAAGCAGGAAATATAAAAAATGAGCAATGCCCTAGCCGGAACTCGAACCACGGACCTCTCGAATACGCGTCGAGTGTGCTGACCACTACACCACGAAGGCCTGCTAAGAAGGTGGGAGAAATACCTTATAAAATTACCTTTTGAAATATTTTTGTTTGAGTTTTATTATATTATGCAAGAGATCTCTAATAAGCTGTTCAAAAAGCAATGGACTTCATGTAATATTATTCGTATTTCGAAGTTAATTTGAGAAAAATCGAAGAATGGAAAATGTTTACATTTGTTTACTTCAAGGTGAGAAGGGCGAAAAAGGATGTTTTCTTGGGGCAAGAAACGCTATTATTAATCTAACATAAAACACGTTATCTAAATTCATTGAATCTCCATCTCTTCGAAATATTTTTTATCATATTAAAGTCTTCACTTCCCAATTCTTGCACTTCTTTTTCTGTTTAACATTGCAATTAACGGTCCTTCTCAACGAAGAAAATGCCAAGAAACGACACGTGATTATTGTACCTGAAGGGAGGGAAAAATCTGAGCTTAATCAGCTCGAGAATAATTCAATGCTGATAGTTTTTCCGCCTGCAAACATTTTTTCATTACCATTCTTCTTTTAAAACTACATAAGCAGCTCCCCTTGCTTGAGCCGTTTTATTTTCTTTTACCGCCTTTCACGAATGGATAAATAAAAGCGCGCTCCGAATAACAGAAGAAGTTAAAATAGAAGGAATAATAATTATTTCTGAAATAAAATTTACCTTTCTCACTCTTAGGGTAACTGATTATGACGCCTAAAGTTCTGATATCTCCTTTACAGAGGACAGAAGAAAGCGAAACAGATTAAAAAACAAATAAATTGAAGCTCCAGAAACAACCAGAGAGGAAAATAAATTGTTAAAGATTGAGTTTAGAAAGTAAAAGATATGGGGGGACAACATCTCGAGTTAGACCCTCCGAATGTAAATTGAATTAAAATGATACTCTGATTTCTGAAAGGGTAATGTATTTTCTAGATAGAGTTGTGTCTGGACTAAATACCGATGTTTCACAGAGTTAAAGTCTGTGTAAGGGTTTGGTTCTTCATTCCGTAAATTTTAATAAATTTCTTAGAAGCAATGAGAAACAGCTTTGGATTTCAATAATTTTTTTTCTCATGCTCGAATTCTTTCTGTATTTCGTTTTGTCTTTCGCACTTCATTGCAAAAGTGCAAATGATTAAATACTGAATTCAATATCAAGCGGTCTTTTGTCACCCTATTTGGATTTCGTTGCAAATATTTAAGAGCTCTTGTATGTTTTAACCTTTTCGTTGTTGGGATAAAGGCAAAGAATGGAAGCCCACAAATGCTTACGGTAATTAAATATGAGTAACAGATTTCTTTACATTACTGCAAAACTAATAGTAAAATACATCTGTTAAGAAATTGAAGCAGTTGCCTTACAGTCAAAAGCGCTTAGTATTCGATTTACAGAAACAATTTTGTGAATTTTAAAATTACTCTTTTCAGTAAAACTTACTCAGAAAAGTAGATTTATTTTTCTTTTTATTCTTTCAGAGATTTTATCGGTAGGTAGAATGCGTAAATATTTTTGTTCCCTGCGTACATCTTCCTCTACGAAATTATTGCCAAGCATCTCTTCGCTATATATCAAATTGCAGTTTAGAAGATCTGCTTTCAGAATTCTTGAAAATATTCTCAAAAGTTCTCACTCCCATGCAAGAAGTTGGGGAAAATGGAAGAATCATATACTATCTCTCTTACAAAACTGAATACCTAGAAAGGAATATATGTATTTTTTTCTCACGATATATAAAGTGAGTAGCACAGAACAAAATGATTATCATTTCAGCTTCATTGATCTGTAAATTGCTAAACTGTGCCAATAAGAGTTGAAAACAAATCTGTGTGTAAATTAGCTTTGAAACATTTGAAAGTGAATCATGCCCAGATAGAAATTTTAATTCTTGTTCAGTAGCAACCATAGACATTTTTATGTTGTAAAGAAAACCGCATAGTCTTATTAGCAACTTTTACAGATGATGCATTATGGGCAAAAAATAACTCGATACCCCTTTCCTTCATATTGGCAAGTAAGGGTTGACAGAGTACTTCCGTGGATGAAATAGTTTTCGGGGAATGGTTCGATGAAAGATAAATGACAGAAAAGAAGGTTCTGGATATCATATGCAGACAAAGATCAGAGACGATTTTCATCTTACACTAGGATATCTTTGGTTGACTGTTCCGCGTCATCAACATTATTGACGCAGCAATGACGAGCGGTAATAAACTCGCCATTTATCAAGCTCTGAAATATAGGCTTATTAACCGTTTCTCAGGTTACGTTTGACGCTTGAGCAATGTAATACCAGACATAAATAGAGTATTCGACGTTGTGCTTAGTAACCTGACTAGCATGACATCTTTTTGTCTGACGAATCACGGATTTTTTAAATGAAAATGAGGATGTGCCCATGGTTGAAGAAGTGAAAGGTGTCATGCAGAGCGCATTCGTACCCAATATACCAAGCCAAAAAGAATTTTTGTATGGGTTGCTAGTGGACTTAACAGTAGGCCATTTCTCATAAGAGTTTATGCAACCAATATGGCTACTGGATACGCCAATGACATTCTCTGACCAATTGTATTTATAATATCTTCGTGAAGTAATTTTCTAGCAGGACAATGCCGCTTTTCAAACAACAGCAACAACACGAACCTTCTTTAGACTTCACAATGTTCCACTTCTTTCTTCTTTCGGTTAGATTACTTAATTTAAATTCCATTGAAGACGTGTCAGGCATTGTCAAATGAAGGTAAACTTGTAATGAGTCCTTCTACAAATCTTCAAGAACTTTGGACACGAGTTAATAAAAACACGGATGGCAAGTCTGGAAGGCATCATTGGAAACTCTACTTAATTCAGTGCCACGGGATGTAAATAAGGCTGTCCAAGCAACAGGTGGACAATGCATCTATAAATACATCGAAAGCATATGCGTTCAGATGCAAATCGTTTTCTCTGCATTACGTTTTCTATTGCCTATTTCTGTACTGCTTGCAACACTTGAAAGTTAACCAGCATTCTTTCCTTGTATTCTGTTTTCTAAAGTCAGTAGTGCATATGCTTATTAGTTATTAAGCAATTTTATAAATTCAATTTTCCTTAATGTATGAAAAGAGAGTAACTGCGAACAGGATTAATTTTGATTCCAGATATCGAAGCGTAAGCTGCGATTACATAAAAATACTTATGTTAATGTAAATTTTAATTGTGTGCAAAATTGCAGGCTCACGCTTTGCAAGAGAACTGCATGCTAACTCTTTGCAACAAATTAATAAATTTTATCCAAACAGGATTTTATTACATCGAAATCAAGTTTCGTAATTTATTACTTCAAGATCAACATCAGTTAGAAAATGTACATTTGAAATGTGGTAACAAGAAATGGAATGAATCTAGAAACTAAGAAAACCTTTTTTTTTCCTATCTTTTGCATACTTATTCATCAGAGTTTAATATATAGTGCATTGCTCACGTTACTGTGCTGCTAATTTAAAAGTTTCTGATGTATAACTAATACTATTATACATCGAGGCATCGACAACGTTCAGAGATCTCGAAACGTTGTTTGCATTGTCAAGTACTATTAGTTAGAACTTAAAACTTGTGTGTCAGACTCTCTACACCCTGTACCAAGGCTAGTTATTGCAAGCAAAATAAAAGGCAATAGATTTTAATACGCGATTAACAAAAATTTTAACGTATTTTCACCACTACATTATAACTTAAATTCTATATCAAAACTACCGACAGTTACAATAACTGGAGCAAGCAGATAACAGTTGCATTTTAATTGCATAATCCTATAAACGCAAGGCCATAATTAAAAAAATTCAAATACCTGATGGTCACTTCGAGGTCAGATATGGTACAAAGGATTTTTTTGAAGAAGCGCAAAATAAACTTTACTATAAATAAATATATTCAGATAAATTTTGGAAACTCCGCTAATTGCCATCTACCCTTATTTCGCATAGGTATATTGTACATTATTATGAATAGAAAGCATTATCACTGCTTTTATTTTTCTTTGTTTAATCTTTAAATCATAATTCCATTAAGTCCGATATGTTTCCTTAGACGCTGAGATTATGTGCATTACTGTACATATAAAAGATTGTGTAAATAATCTTTAGACTAAAGCTCGGCAGGAGGAGACAAATAAAATCTAATCAGACGTTGCTATTTGAGAATAACGCATTTCATAATTTTGAGCTAATTTAGTTCTTTTCCTATTTAGATTGCTCAAGCAGTTTATGTTCATGCATGGTTAGGCCATGTGACAAGAAGATGAAATGCATTTGATTAAATGAGTATTAAAATTACCTTGCTTAACGACACATATTCTTCAACATTATAATATTAATTTATTTGGTGACACTAAAGAATAAGCATTCCGTGTTTTATGTGACCGTAACAAAATCCCTTGTTATCGAAGGAAACTCTCTTTGAAGAAGAGGCTGTGTAGCTTTGCATTTGAAGCATATGCAAAAAGCAGAGGGTGTTACCTGAATTATATGTGACACTGTTTTTTTACTTCAGATACTGAAGAATGTAGTAGAAACTAACAAAGAAATTAGTAGGGTATAATCTTTAAAAGGTTTCGTGATCGACCTATATAAACGGGTGGTTAAGAAAGGAAAATGAAGTAAGAGATTTCTTTAAAATAGTGTGATATCCTGCTTAAATACTGCGATATTTGCAAAATAAAGGGCGTTCATAATTTAATCACTAGATTAACAAAAGTAAATTGAGATATAATTTTGCTAAATAACTGGAAATGATTTATTTCAATATAATCTTTAATTAAAAAAAATTGCTGGTTCTAATTTTTGGCAATAGCAATAAGGACTTTGCTTGTTTACAGCAAAAATAGCATCACAAATTGAAAAAGCAAGCGAAACGAAATCTTCTAAAACAGTTTAGAGGCGATTTCGACATAAATGTAATAAACCTGCACCAACGGAACAATCAATTAAATGATAGTTAAGCAGTTTCGAGAAGACGGACACTGCAAATGCTCTATGCTCCCAACACAACCGCCGCATGTGCACATGAATCTGAAAGCTCCCATACGCAAAAAAAAATTCGTCATTTGCTTATTCATTAGTTACGGTTGCATAAAGAAAGTGCGAGTAGGCTAAGCGTCAGTAATGAAAATGTTTTCGCCATTTACAGATGTGTTTGTGTCCAGTTCCAGCAAATCCATTGTCGTGTGAACCTGTAAACAAGAATTCCCAGGTCGACTGTTCATAAAGGTTTTCGTGAACGGTTGAAACTGACTGCGTATAAATTGCAGATTTGTCAAAAATTCAATCCTAATGATGGAATCGTTCGTAAGGAATTTTCTGTAAATATAGTTGATCGTATCAGTAATGATGATCAGTTTCTTCAGAAAATGGGTATTCAGAGCTGAAGCAATATTTTATGTTTTAGGAAAGGTGAATCGACATAACTGCGCGATTTGGGTGTCAGAAAAGCCGCTTTTAGTAAGGGAAATTGAGTGAGTTATCACCTAAGTTAATGTTTGATGCACACTAGCTCATAATAAAGTGAATGTTTCCTTCATTTCTCGTAATCGTTAATTAGTTTGGATGATTACTTCGATATGCTGAGAGTTTTTTTTTTTTTGGTAGCCCAATTAGAAATGATGAAGGAAAACGTTAATTTTCAACAGAATAGGGCCCCCTGTCATTGGATATTCCTTGATAAAACATTCCCAGATCATTGGATCCTTGCCGACCCTTTCTCCGAACGTCACACCACTTGACTTCTTTTTCTGAGGATACCTGAAGAACCGAGTTCACGCTGCAGAGATTCGCAGCGACGAAGAATTAAAAAATTCAACTACCGCGAAGCAGTTTTGGGGCATCGCAAATGCTTAATAATATCTGGAGGGAAATCGAATACAAACTTTATATTCTCCAAACAATTAACAGAGCTCACGTCGAAATGTATTAAAAATTCTTTAGTAATAAAGAAAATTCAGTAAGTCTTTTTTCGCTATCTGTTATTCTGTATTATTTAAAATATATCTCTATCTGTTAAACAAGTTATGGGCACCCTGTAGGTGATTTTATACTTTATGCAACAAAGCAATAAACCGAAAGGTCATATAAGAATGTTCCTGCTTTTGACAGTGTCCTTTGATTTAATTACACTGAATCTTACAAATGTGTTATTTGTCACTTCTTTGACACGTTTAGTAATGTACTCTTAAGGCACACACACACACATATATATATATATATATATTTATTTTATATCTATATATGTATATATTGTTTCAAAAGAATATAGTAAAGTTAAATTAAATTTAAATAATTCTCTTGCGCCATTGCTGCAAGGAATGAAATTTGATTTTAACAAAATTTCTATTCGTAAAAAGCAATTTAAAGTAAAAAATTAATATAGAAATAGGTTTAAAAGAAATTATAAATAATTTATATTGCTGCCAACTAATCTACAATATCATTTAAATTCTGAGAACATAAGTAAATCAAGTGTAAGTATCAAAATCTGTTAACAAATATAAAATTGTAATAATTTTTTTTTAAAATACTAAAAATAAAAATATGCACAAGTGAATAATTGTTGAGATGGCAGAAGACAGACTTATCAAGGGGAAGTTGCCCTCAAACCTAACTCTTCAATTATTCGATTCGTGTTTCGTCATTTATGTAGGCAAGTGTAAAATTCAAAACCAAAAGTAAAACCAAATGATGTGACCTACCAAAAGCAATTCAAACGAGTGGAACTTTTAGAAAAGTACAAATCAAAGCCAGTACAAAACAATACCCTTTATAATACCAATTTTTTAGAAAAACAATTTAATTTAGAAACTCTTGCCCACAAAAAACTTCCCCGACACGAATATGCATATAAACAAAAAAGATACAGAAACTATTAACATACCAAAAATAAACTAGAAACTAAATTAAATAATACTAAAATAATATAATAAAGGCAAGTAAAAAGTGAGTTTTAAATTAAATTAATTAATTTACCATTATTACGCAGCAATATAAATTATTTATAATTTCTTTTAAACATATTTCTGTAATTAATTTTTTACTTTAAATTGCTTCTTACGAATAGAAATTTTGTTAAATTCAAATATATAGTATATGTATGTATTATATTTTATAAAAACTCAATACAAAAGTTTTTTATATTGAATATATTTCTGTTCCTTGGAGATAGTGTATGGAAAGTTTTATATATATAATATATAAACTAAAACTTCTTTCTCCAAACCAAAATTTTGATTTTGATTTTTAAAGCTTTCCAACACAGCAACTGCATGTACACACAAATCTAAAAACTTCCACACGCACAAAAATTATTTCCTCATTTGCTTATGCATTAGTTACGGTTTTCTAAGCTTAATTTATCATCACCATTTCCCATTTGCATTTAGCCAATAAATAAAAAAGTTCAATTAAATGCACAAAAGAAAAAGAAGCCTCCAAGGGGACCAAATAAGTTTTCATTACATGAAATAAATTTGTCAAATTGCTTTTTTTTTAATTTGATCCAAAACAGTTGTATAAAAAGTCGGGGAAGTAATTAGAGGCATGATTAACGAAATAGAATATGATCTCATGAGGTACAAAAAATAAAACGCAGAACATCTGTTTGATGCTGAAACTTACTTTTGATTTCTTATTTTTATAAAAACATCCAATGTTATGTATGAATTCATGTAAGTTCAAATTATAGTAAAGCATGTGCAATTTCATTTTGTATACCGTCGGCCCCTTTAAATGTGCTACTGTGCTTTGCAAAGAGTTTCAATTTAAGTGTCCACGTTATCATGCTCTTTTTAATTCTCTTTTACTCTTTCTAGGTAATTTCTTGAAATGAATCGCATTTTTGTAAATTTTTAACTAAGGAATATTTTAGCTGTTTCAATAAAATATGAGTTAATACTGAAATTGATTTTTAATATTTAATAGTTTGTTTAGCAAAAAATATGACTCATTGTTTTCTGGATACATGTACTAAGAAAAATTAGATTGAAATTATACTCGGATTTAGACGTTTGAGATGATAAAGAAAGAAAGCGAAGACCGAAGAAATTATTCCCTTTCTAAAATAATGAATTAAAAATAGAATAATGTTTCTGATGAACTTAAATAAGAAATTTCTTAGAGTAACTTCTAAAAGGTGGTGGTGTTTGAAAAGGAAATTAAAATCTGATTTCTAGTCTACAGATGTTAGATTCCAAAAAACAAGCGAAGCGGGGATATAATTGGCTCGCGTCTGGAAAAAAAATGACTGTACAGTAAAATACCAGATTCAAGTGCTCAGGATTAAGTAGGATTATAGTGGTTTATCCTACACTCATTACTTAACGCTAATGTAGAGAACAATTATATATTGCAAACAAGTAGGATTACGAAAGTCTTGTAGCTCACAAATCGAAATGTGATGTAAACAAATGGAAAATTTAGTTTCGTTAATACAATATTAAATAAAACGAGCTGAAAAAGCAACAAAATCAAGATAATGGCGAAATCATAAACAACATTTAAAAAAATATTGAGTAAAACGAGTCCAAAACAAAACTTGTTAAAATAATAATCCAGCACTTGAAAAAAACATATACAATTTTTAAAAAAATTCTATTATTATTTCGCAAAGTTTTAAATTTGTTACTTTTCCAACTCTTTTATTAATAAAATGGGCTTACTTTAACTTCCAAATCTCAAAAATTCCGGCTTGAATGAGTTGTATATTTTATAATATTTGACAACATGTTTCATTTTCCACCTTCATTCTCTTTCAGGTTAGCTGTAATTTACAACATGTTTTCCAAACTCCAGTTTTACATTCAGTAAGTTTGCTCACAACTTTGCTCAGAGTTTACGTAACACAGCTCTTAGTATATCTTAATTTTTTAATTTATATATTCTTCGCAATTTAAAAAAATTACTTTACTCAAAAATATTTTCACGATAGATTACAATTTAAAGAAATGTTATTTAAACACTACAACTTATTCCATTCGTTGAACTTAACTCTACAACTTTTGTTTTTTCGTTGAATTGAAGTAAATTAAAACTTCTCTTGAGCTGAAATTCAGATAATTTTAGATTCATTTTCCAGCGAATTTTAAACTCAGACTTGCGGTTTTTGGATTCATAAAACATGTAATTCAATGTTTTTACTCCCAAATTATTCATTTTTGCTTCTACAGTATAAGTTTTTCGAATTATTATTATTATTTTATTTTACTTTTTGAGTTTTATAAGTTGAAAATTCGTAAGTTTATCTCAACACATTTTAAGGTTTGCTACTACACAAGAGTAAATAAATATATTGTTACGTGAGTACGGGTTTGTAACGGATTGAATGCACAAGTCTCCTTAATTAAATTTAACGTTTCGTAACGGATTGAATGCACAAAACGCTAATTAAATTTATTCTTATCCCAAAAAAAAAAACAAAATGCTGAAATTTCCACAAAGGTATTTGAACAATATCGTAATATCTCACAGTACTTATATTTTAAACTACTAAATATAAATAGAACCCAATTCAAAACACAGAGAAAGCTAATCCGATTTCACCGCGAATTCAATATAATCAATAACAGCACCAAGTAAACAACTGATAAACAACTGAACTGAGATGTTTTAATTCGGCTTTTATAATCTTTTTAATCAAGCGCAAGAACATTCTGGTAATATTTATTTTCTTGACTTTTCTGGATAGCAAAAGAGTACGAGATATCTATTTATTAAATGTCAAATGCGTGTGTTCCTGTATTTTAACTTTTCCGGCCTAGCTTTCGCTTCAAATAAGCCTCGTGCTGCATTGCACGAGAATATAAAACAACTTCAATTAGAATTCCACTAAAAATAGCTAAATAAATACAAAATCCATAACAATATTATATCATTTCAAAATTTTGTTGCTCTTGTGTTAGAGATTTTAAGACATAATCAACTAATTTTTACTTCTTTGTACGAAGTAAAGGAATAATTGTAATTGCGAAAATTTTTGGGCATCATATTTCAACGAAAATATCCATTTTGACCTCTATCGAATGCAATTTAATGATGTTTTTGCTTGACATCTGTACGTAAGGACAGAATAAAGGACCTCATTTCCTCAAAAGAATTATAAAACCGATTTAAAATGGATTCAGAAGAGATTTTTTCATGATGTCTGTATGTGCGTATATATGTATCCCTCCCTCATAACTCAAAAACGAGTAGCCTCAGAACATTGAAATTTTGTACATAAACCAAAAGCATATAAACATATGTACATATATATCCGCTCTGTTATTCGGCTCAGTGAGCTCAGTTTTTTAATTCCTATATGTTGGTAAATTGTGCATTTTTTGCTTTAAAAAATGATTGAATTATGTATGTTTTTATGTTATTTTTGTAAACGTGTGTATCCTTGTAAATTTGAAATTGTTTTGAATGTTTCCCTTTTTTTCGATGCAACAATTTTTGCATTGCTTGCTTCGGCAATAGGGCTTACCACTTACTGCGGCCTGTAGGGGTCAAGACACAGGTTACTTTGATTACTTTTCTAAGATATTTGTTTTACTAAGATTATCTTTTAATTTCAAGTTTTAATTTTTTGTCCTCAGTTCAGAAACAACCTGTTTTATTTATTTACTTCTTTCGGTGCACTAACCCCCTGATGATGATGTTGCGAAAAATGGAGATATCATTTTTCGTTTTTGATTTTGACATATTTCGATCCCCTATTTATTGAGGTTTACCACTGCGCTTCTGCTTTCTTGGTTTTTGCATGTGGTTTATTCCGAACTGAATACGAGATGGATTTTAAACGTATTTATTTTTATTTTGCATTATTACCACGACTTTTGCTACTATCAGCGCACAATTGGATTAGGTTTAGAACAATATTTTACTTTGGACTTATTCCTCTATTACTTTATATATAATCCATTTTTATATAGTCCATCAAATTTAAGTTAGTCAAAATGTATCTCTAATTCGTTACGTTTTTATGC
This sequence comes from Stegodyphus mimosarum, assembly GCA_000611955.2. Lineage (NCBI taxonomy): Eukaryota > Metazoa > Arthropoda > Arachnida > Araneae > Eresidae > Stegodyphus > Stegodyphus mimosarum. The sequence goes on along the minus strand of KK121559.1, from coordinate 384,690 downwards.
GAAAGTTCAGTGCTGTCATCGGTGCAAATATATTAACTTTATTTAAAGCAGCATTTTCAGTATTCTTTTTTTGTTTACTTAGTTATAATGTTTATGAATGCAACAGGATAATGTACTTTTGAAAATTCATAAGTATGTAATGTGGCTTCGAAACGTGATTTATAATATGAATGGGAATTGCAGATGAAAAGCTGACAATATACAAGGTGTCCCAAAACGACCGCATAACCTCTGCACAGCTAGACTCCTCGTTGGCAGTACATAAAAACTGGCCAAAGAAGTGTTCCTGTACGATCCATAGTTTACGAGAAAAATACAAAAAATAAAGTATGACGTCACTGCCGGTGCAAGAAAAAACACTTTATTGAACATATCAACAGCAGTATATGCACAATTTAAAGCAGATGTTCAAAGTGTCCGCCGTGCATGTCGAGGCAGGCTTGAGCACGCCGTAGAATGGCTGCCAACACGTTGCATGCCGTAGAATGGCTGCCATCACACGTTGCAGCATCGCGGGGTCCACCGAAGTACAAGCAGCATGCAGACGAGCAACTAAGTCCATTGGTGTTGTCACTACGTCTCGATACACCAGTTCCAGATATGCGCGGCGAACGTTTTAAACATTATCGTCTGGAAAGATATGGCAATATTGTTGTTGATATGTCCCATAAAGTGTTTTTTTTTTTTGCACTGGCAGTCAGGTCATACTTTGTTTCTCGTATTTTTCTCGTAAACTATGGATTCTACAGGAACGCTTCTTTGGGCAGTTTTTATGTACTCCCAACGAGGAATCTAGCTGTGCAGAGTTTATGCGGTCGTTTTGGGACACCCTGTATAAAGTTGAAGTTTTCTGTTGTGTCTCAAATTTTGTAGTCCATTGGGACTGAGCGGATAAGATTACTGAATATGACTATTTCAACCCGGTTCAAACCCTAGAAGATAAGCTAAAGGCGTGCAACTAGCTGCATTTTCCCAATGTGTAACAGTACTACAAACAGATTTTCTTTAGAAAATTCTCTTCAAAGGCGGCTTCATTAATAGCTTAGTGGTTAATATCGTTGAATACTGGTTATTCGACATAGTTTGCGTTTGATTGCAGGCGAACGAGATGAATACATGGTTGGTTTTCGTGGTGTTCTCACATATCATGGAATATGAGTTAGTGTCCTACAAAAAATCCTAAATATAAACATCCCTGCTCTTAGGCATATGACCCTCGGGCTTTGCTATATTCAAATAATCAAACCTAATCTCCTCGAAGACACTTCTCAGGCAGTTCTTGGGTATCTCTTTTCTTACGTGCTGTACCGTAATCCAATAAATCCAAATCCAATCCAGACATTATTTGAGATTATAGGAATAGAGATTCTAGTTTAACAACTGGAAATCTTCTGGCTGCTAATCATTAAGAAGGTCTACTGCTGCACTGAACATCTCGCAATAGATGCGATTAATTTCAACGGCTGGGGCCTTTGAGTAAAAGAACTTACACCAGACGCCTTGTTTGACTTGTTCCCCATGATCGTGTTCCATTTGCGGTTCGGTAAGAAATTTTGTCGTTTTTTGTTAAAAATTGACTGGAAATGCAATTTCTCTCCCATTTCGTGTTTTACTTACTGCAAATCTGAGTGCGTAAGTTTTATAAATGTGATCATCTGAATCCCAATCAGTCATTTTTATTCACTTTGCCCAGTATTCTCTAATCGAATTCATTTTGCGTTGTCATTGCACGCAACTGTCATCGCACACGTAAAATGAAATTTTCAGTTTATATATTTTAAGAAAAATGTGTGCACGGCCTTATATTTATTTAAATACGTGTATTTTTATCAACATTTGCAATTTTCCGCTAAGCTATTGGTGCATGTTAATGTCGTTGGTTGATAAAGTTTGGTTTGGTTTGGTTTACTTGATTACGGCAAAGCATGCGAAAGCTATCTGCCTAAAGAGAAAGATGGCTTCATGGCTGGCCCGTATTCCCTTAACACGTGGTGAAAATCACGACAGCGTCTATACACCCACTCCTTTGCCGGAATTCAAACCTGGATCGAACTGCCAGTTTTCAGCGACTTACACGCTTCATATTAGACTGCCTAGCGCTGTTAAGGCAGTTGGTTCACAAAGAATTCTGAAGAATCAAATAAAATTATGAAATTCTCATTCATCAAGTTCTAATTATTTTAGCAGTGCTTAAAATGTCTAATGCTGGTTAAAAAGGCAAGATTAGAAATAAAAAAAGAAACTTTCATTAAAATTTTATTTCACGCTGTGGTAAGTTGTTCACATCTAGTAAATTTATAATGTCACAGATGTACTTTTATGTGTTTCATTACATCTTGTAGAACCATTAGATTTTTTTTTAAACAGGATACATGAAAAATGAGCAATATCCTCGCCGACACTCGAACCTAGACCTGTCGAATGCGTGCCGAATGTGCTACCGTTACACCACGAAGGCATGCTGGAAGGTGAGAGAAAATATCTTATAATCTTCTTGGCATTAAGATCATTTCGTTGTGTGTTTTATTCGAAAATAATATATTTTTAATAAGACAAAAATAAGTGCAGCACATGTTTAAAACATAAACAAATTATTTAATTAATCATAAAAGAAGGCAGAACGAATTTGTGAAAAAAATAAGTATTTATTTATTTAAGACTGATATGTTTCATCATTCCTGACAAAGAAAAATTTGTAACATGTTGAAACCTATGTAAAAATATACTTTAGTGTGTGACAGTTCTGTCTTTTTATCAGGTGCTAAAAATGTATATGCAATTGCTTTGTTGACAAATATTTCTTTTAAATCTTTTAACCTGTTAATGTAATTTTGCCATAAAATCCTTATCTTTAACCGCGCAAAGTAAAGTTTGTGCCAATATAAAAAGCACATGCTATTTTTCGTGATTTTCTTACATAAAATGTACTGTTTTACAAGTTTACCATATTTTATTTTACGCATGTTTGTAGTTTATATGAAAAGTATCATAAACTCTTGCTGTAAAATCAATTTTCTACTGAACATTGAGGCAGAAAAGTTGTACATAAATTTAAAATTACGAAGAGCTGGTTGTATTACTAAGTGGCTGCTGTCAAATTATTGTCAAGCAAAAGTCGCGTGATGCAGTAAAAGAAATACTCAGAAATAAACAGCAACAGACACCTATCTGTTCGGAATATTCTACCTCAGTAAGCTAATAGCTTTTGAACAATCGATGTTTCACCAATTTAAGAAGATTCTAAAAATTTGGTAACGAGGATTCGGTTCAACAGTGGCAAGAACATAGAAAGTAAAAGAATTATTCTAATCATGCACGTATGTATAAATTTAAGCATAATTATTTTCCTTTCAAACGAACAAAGACCTTCAATCATTTTAACATTATGTCACATTGAACGAGATGTTAAAAGAGTCAAAAGAAAACATTAGTGTTTTAAGGTTAAATGTGTTTAACTGGAAATGTGTGTTAATGGATTGAATTTTAAAATTAAAAAGCAGATTTCAATCATACTGATATTTTTGAAAAATAAAATGATGAAATTTAGAATATTTTTTTGTTTATTCCTGTTCCAGATTAAGGAATCATCAAGTTTCTTGGATTCATTTCGAAATATAGCACTAGATCTCATCACTTAAAATCTTTGTTATTAATGATGAGTAATGAATTTCGCGTAATTTAATTTTTATGAAAAATATTCGATACTTCTAAATTCACACCGATGGCTTTTCATTTTTAATATTTTTGTCCCCTGCTTCCTTATTCACTTTTAAATTCGCATGTTTCAGCAGTATATATTTTGCCACATGGCGATTGACAACCCGGTATGATCGGTTTTAGAATTCACAACATGAAATTTTACAATTTAGACTTTTAAGAGTAATACGTTATACATATAAAGCAAAAATTAAAATGCAGAACATAAACCCGTTCGTTGGAAATACGGAAGTAGTTACATAATCGAAAAATTGCAATAATATATACAAATGTTCGTAGTTATACAGAAAAACTGGTTTTTTTTGCAGATTGTGAGAAGCTGTTTAGATACTTAAACCTTTTATACGCATTTTTGATTCAGTCGCTTTTAGAAATCAACTTAACTTATTATGTGAGACTCAGTTAAGTTACGAAACATACTTAGAACTGATATTAATAATCAATACATAAGGTAAAGAATTTCGAGGAAGGGCTTATAATAAATTTATATAAAGATGTTTACTTAACTACACGTGTAATGTCGCATTCCGACAGATATAACACAGAAGTCCAACTTTGTGTTAAAAATACTTAAGAAAAGGTACTCAGACACATCACCTTGTATTTGGGGCGTTTAGAATGATTCCCAGTCTTAACTACTTCTACAGCCATTTTGTCAGCTGACGGATGAAGAGTCATACCTCCCATCATTCTTCATATAACCTGGCAAAAAATTTACAGTCGTCTTGAGAAAGTAAAGGTTGCATGCGCTATGTCCGCTGTGCGAACACCTCATCAAAATGTCTACGATCTTTTACTATTGTGGCCTGCCAGATCCTCAGAATCGTCACCATTTGAAAACGCCTTAGTTTCATAAACGTTATTTATAACATAACCTTCTCAGATAAAAGTAAATGTTTTTATACGTATTGAGTAATCCTGAGAGCTAGCAATGCCAAAGGCATCGTTTAACTATGCATCGTAATTGCCCAGAAGATCGGTGAAACACGTTGAAAAAATTGTGAAGCCACTTCTTACTAGCATAGTGATGTACATCTTTTTTCAACTAATAATATTCTTTCTTTTGCTATAAAAATTTTATGGTATCGTAACATCTAAGTACACTGGTCCATAAATTCTGGGACAATCTTACTACCTACGCTTGGTATTGCAATTTAAAGTTTGCTCCCTATATTTAGAGATGTGCGTAATTATTTACATGTGAACAGATGATAATTTTTAGAAAATTTTTTCATTCATCGTGTGGGGTTCCTCGCTTTGATTTTGCCAAATTAAGTGACGAGGAACCTAGTGAACTGCAAAGCGAATATTCGCTTAAGTCCAAGAAAAGAAACCTAAACTCAAGAAGGGTTAATTAACCTTTATTTGCTCAAAATAAGATTAAAAGTCGGCTCCTTTCTTTGGGCGTACAACAAAGCCTCCACCTGGGCTTAAAATATAAGAAATAAGAACTAACTAAAGAGATTTAGACGAAGCTAATACAGTTCTAAACTAGTTGGCCCATAATATTAACTTAGCCAGAGAACTATCAAAAGCACGTAATAATACGGCCGAGCGTAACAACAGCTAAGAGAGACGTAGCCCAAAGGCAAACGCGCGCTACTCAAGAATCCTCACTCTCTCTCTCTCGAAGTCAGTTGAACTTGACTTAAATACTATTCTCCTTCTCATTTGCATTTACAGCAATTCTGAAACCTCATTCTGTCAGAGAGAAGTTAGTTGAAGCTAGGAGAGATACAAACGAAGTATTAAATTAAAATGACTGTTATAAAATTAAAATGCACCTTGCAATCGTTTCAAAGGCCACTTGAAAACTTTTGCTCTGAAGTAATATTGTAAAATACTATCATGCTGGAATGTCATTGAGCCCTTATATGCCATAACATATTAATTTTTTTAAATTTCATATGTTAGGTATCATAAAATATTAGAATTTTATAAAAACATAGATTTAATAATAAAGTTAAAGAGATTCTCTACTTTAATTGGAATTTCAACTATCATTCATTTCAGTGAGTACCTCAAATAAAGGAAGCAATGTTCACAATTCTTAAACGATTCCAGTGATAAATCGTGAACAATCTAACAATATATGTTGTTATATTGTAGCTGCAAAACAACATTACATAATTCTCGAACAAATATTTCTAATCCCTTTCGATTATTAACCACATCAGTGAATCCTTCAGCGAAACAGTACAAACTCCACAATTTATTTTGCTTGAAAGAAAATATATTTGTGCTACATAAAAATACTTTACTTTGGACGGTCTCAGGACACAGGAGTTATACTGACTAATTTTAATGATTGTGCTCAGTGTACTGCGTGACGTATGTGTTTTTAGACTGATGCAGCATATAGTCTACTTATGAACCCCCAAAACTAAATACTTAAATAAAAATTTATTGATGAAAATTTGCGTGTCCATTTTTTGCCCAAGAACGCCTGTGAACGCCTAGGATATTTACTACATGAAAATACATAAATAGCAGCATATTATTTTAATCCCAATTAACCTCGTTATTATTTTATTGACTAGTTAAGAGATGGGTTGTATGATCTTCGCTAAGAGTACAACAAGTTTTGTTGTTGCTTATGCTCACTTTCTCGTGGCAAGGAGCGCTAGATTGCGCCTATCGTTAGCAATAGCCTTGAGCACCTAACAGGTGACAGTACGATTTGGCTCAGTTCCTCCCCCAGTTTTGAAGGACATCACCCCGGGGGGGGGACGGGTCCGAGAGTCTCTCCCCTCTCCCCTTCCACCAAACCATATGAGAGGACTTTCGGTTCGCCACATATTTAGAGTGCCGCACCGACACTATGCATTTACAAACATCCATGCCTTCTCCGGAATTCGAACTCAAGCCCTTCGGCACGGCAGTCAGCTACGCTAACCACTATACCGGTTGGGCGGCTCAAGAAGTGTTTGGATACAGATAGGTGAAATTTATTTTTAAATCATCTCGTGATTTCATTTTAAGTTTAATCCTCTATCCAATCGAATTATATTTTATCTATCGTTAAAATATAATTCGATTGGATAAAATGACTTGCGATTTTAACTCATGTTTATATTTCAAATAAAGGTTTATATTCAAACTTACATTTCAGATAACGGAATTAGGATTGCGAATTTTAAATCATGTTACTTTCTCCAAGTAAAACAAATTACAAAGCCAGAGAATTCTTACATTTAAATTGCGTAATTACATTTCTTGACTAAACGCTCGAATTAATCAAACATGTTTTACAATTGAGAGGTTTAGCATTGCCGTCGATTTATATTATATTCTAATTTTATTCATTATTTTACTGTCTGAGACCTGCAACTCTATATTACACAATTTTACAGCTCATCAGAAATATTATGCCCAGATGAAAAATATATATTAATGTATCCTTTTAAGGTGTAATACTGATACTTCTGGAAATGCATTTGCAGAATGTCTATGGTTAAAATGAATTTAAACAAATAAAATAACGCTTTTTCATCTAATTCTTGGTTCTACGTGAAAGAATTCATGTACAATATTTGTATGTAATTCTGGAACTCTGTAAACAACATGGGAGTATGATGATACTTTAAGAAATACAGTTAAGAAAATGCAGTTCACATTAGTACCATGTAAAATCATCAGCTGTATAATGTGAAAGAGAATCGGGATATTGGCGTGTTTTCTCAGAATAACATGATGCTTGAAGGTCGAAAGTTTGGCTAATGCATAATGTTTACTTATTTATTGTTTAAGGATTATTAATTAGTTATGCCTTCAAATTAAATTACCAAAATAAATCAAAACATTGAACTGTACAGCTGTTACATAATTCAGAATGTTATGGATGAGAATTATAAAAATAAATGTAGAAAATCCACTTAGATGATATATAAAATGTAGAAAAACAATAAATCCTAACGTTTCTCCTCAGGTATTTTCCATTTGGTTGGAATATAAAAGATAAAATTAGAGGTTATAGATTATTATTCGGCGGCAAGGAGGAATTCGCCAAACAGTAGTAATCAGTTACTGTATTCGATGAAAGCCTGTTTTATAACTTAAATGTGTCTAATTGATTCTGATTTTCTTCAGATGTTAAATAAATGAAAAAGTAATCGCCATTATTTTCAAATGATACTGCAAATTTTCTCAAGGCGCAAAGTGTTTAAAATGTTTTATGCTTCTGTTATGGAATAACCAATCTACTGCGATTTTTTAACACATTCAAAATATTTCATGGAAGAGCGCTTTAAAGTAATCTAGGTATAACTTTCAACCTTCTACTCTAAATTATAGCGATAAATGTAATTTAAAATTTTATAATTGTGTACTTAACAATAAATTATATCGCGTGATATTCTTAAAATACAAATTCTAAGCGAATTACTAAAACTTTTAAATCAGCTCTATTTACATGAAAATGTTAAATTATGTTTTATTCTATTTAAGCTGGAATCTAGGCATATATTTTAATAAATTTTAAATTAAAAATTATCTGGATATGAAATGTATTGAATTGTTTTTCAAGCACGGATACCGACACCACTACCAAAATTTCTCAGTGTATTCCTACTAAATAACAGTGCGAACGAAAGCCATTCAATTCTATGGATGGCTGTCGGTCATATTCTCGCATAAAGCCCTCCTGTAACCGTGACTATATACGCCTTCAAAAAGCTGGCTGCGTGGAAGGCACATGCGGAAGTTAGCTCCGGGAGCAATTTATTCTTGCAGTTCAGTTGCGGTAGTAAGGAAAGGAATTTCCATCTATCCTTTCTGAAATATGTTTCTTATGTATACAGTTGCGGATACGTCTGAAGAAAACGGCCTCACAAAGCCAACGGAAAACTTCCTGAATCAATACATAGATATACAGTTCAGAACTTTGAATCCGATTTTGTTGCCCTTGTTCCTTTTTCCGTGATAAAAAGCAGTTATCCGATAAAGGAAGTCAAGTTTTAAGATCAGTATACCGTTAACTATATGTTCTTTTGCCATTCATATAAATCTCAGGTCGTGTGTCGCCAAAGTAGAGTAATTTAACGAGACACTCAAATTCGGATATTCTTTACGTTCTTTTACAAGACATTTCCTCGAAAATGGAAAATAATTGCCGAGCTTTTAAATTGAGTAACCTAATTATGCCCATATATATGTATGTATATGTAACTATTAAAAAAGACAAAAAAGGAAAAAACTTGCATTAAGAAGCCATCCCATTCCTTTCGAGTAAAAAATAGAAATGATTTTTTTTCTTTCGTTTTCATATGCTTTTGCATGTAGATTTTAACGTTATTATATGTCGTCTTCCGACAGAAGAAATATGTTACAAAATGAAATTGATTATCCATTTTCGCGTTATTTTTATATTTTTATGGAAAGTTTTCAATTAATACTTCTAAACTTATATTTCAAATAAAGGAGTTAGCCCTTTATTTCGTACAAACATGGTAATCCCATGCTACAGTTTTTCTTGACCAGTGAGAAACATTCTTATATTATTTAATATTATAAGGTATAGTGTTAGTTCTTCAACCAGTTATTTCAAGTTTAACAGCTTTCCTATTCTCCTCATTTCCATTCTGCAGCCAGAGCGATATTCAAATGAGGTAGAAAAAAGAGTGTATTAAATGGAAGGTTTTTAGAGGGTAGAATTAGAGCGTATTCTGCCTGCTGAAGGCCACGTTACTAAACTGATTATCTTGCTAGTAGCATTCTCCGGCATTGTGTTATTCTCGCCATTAGGCTTATCAGGTCAGAGCTAGCTTGCGTGTTATTCTAATAGGTAGTCGTAAGTCTAACTTACTTTCCTTAGTTTTAGGTAATCCATTATCTTCGATCTAAGCCATAATTATTGGCTTTTGTAAGCAGGTGTGGTGACGGCTGTTAACTTTTACTTAAGTCAAATTAAAGTGTTGCTTACACACTTTACCTGTCTCTGTGGCACTTACACAGTGGCATAGTCACAGAACAGTGATAAATATTACTAGTCTCTTTCGTTCATTATAGTATGTTAACAAAAAAGACCAAACGCCGCCATACTTTGTCGTAATTATTTTGTGAAGGAGTACTTTATTTTTTGAACAAAATTAAATTTTAAGAAACCTCTTCGAGGTACTACTTTTAACTTCGATAAAATTTTAGTAGACAAAATTATTTCATTTGCCATTTGGCAATGAATAAGATATATCGTTTACTTTCGATATTAGAAGCGCTTGCTTAAAACAGCATTAGGTTAACCATTTAAAAATTAATTTTATCTTCACTTCTTAACAAAGTTTTGTAACAAGTATTAATTCACATAATGTGTGTCATAAATAAAATAAATTTCGAACACTCTTTATTAAATCGACTGAAAAATTTCGAACTGTACTTTTTTGCGTACGTCTGCTCTAAAACAATTAATGGTTGTAGTGAAATTTTGTAGTAATATATATAGAGAGAAAAACTAGAAGTTTATGTTTTTCTGTTTTTTTAAATTTTAGTCAAACCGTAACACATTTTTATAATATTTTTCTTTTTTGTATCATTTTATGTTCAAAAAGCATAATGCAGAAATGCGCCAGAACTTTTAAGTTGAAATTCTTTTTGACTTGAGGTTTAATGTTACTCAGCAGTAAAGATACAGTTTTATGAGATGGCAATACTAGGTATTATTTTTATTTAAGAATGAAATCGAACATTTTGCGTAGCATTTTATATTTTCAAACTTAAATAATTAATAGTTTAATTAAAAAAGTATGGTAAGCTGTATTTCGAGATATATTCTAATCTGAAGCTACGGGTTGGAATGTAATTTTTTTTATTTATTTTTCATGCAGCAGTTGGCCAACAAGATTTATTTTTTGTTTCAAACTACAAAAACAAGTATTCAGAAATGAGTAAACACATTTTGTGAAATATGTTTTAAATACTTCACAAAGTTTAATAAATAATTTAATTATCAATAAGAACGAAGCGCCATCTGTCTACAATAATACAGTACACCGCGAAGGAGACTTCCTATTTCGTGCCGTACGGAATTGAGCGTCATCTGTCTACAATAATACAGTACACCGTGAAGATGACTTCCTAGTTCGTGCCGTACGGAATTGAACGTCATTTCTGCGAAATCAGTTACATTGGCATACAAGACCTCAGTACATACTTTTTTATGTTGTTCAGTACATATTTTTTCTTTTGTTACAAGATATTTTGAATAGCACAGTATTACATATGAACATTCATACTGCATAATTGAATACTGTATAAAGGGGGAATTACATTGTATGTATATGTTACCGTGAAAGACCGAAATTGGAGAATGTCAACCTTCACCGGAGAAAGTCAACATTCGCCAAAAAGGTGAAGGATCGAATATTGCATTACATTCTTGTACATTCGGACCCTCACCGGTGTATGTCGACAATCACAGATATGCTCTGGTGTAGGTCGAAAAGAGAGGCGACTGGCTGTTTCCCATAAATGCCCAAGGGCAGCTTGGGCGATTCAAAGTCTCATAATAGTTTAAGTTGTTGCAATGAATCAGATTTGAATCACATAATTTAGTACGTTTTTTATTACTATTATTTTATTTTCTCATTTAGAACGTATAATTCAGTAATGTTTTTAAATTCTATTAGTTTCCTTTCTCATTTTGAATGTATTGTGCATTTTAAGTACTTGTGTGTTTTTTCGCGACTGAATTACGGAGAAGAAAATATAATATTCTCATATATTCAACATTCATCATTAGTATATGGTGAATGTCGACATTCACTGGTGTAAGTCAGAAATAAGAGTATTTGGAAAATATTTCGGACATACACCAGGCGACTATGTGAATGTTGACATTCGCCGGTGAAAGTCGACATTCTCCAGATTTTGGTCTTTCACAGTAACATATACATATATATGCATATGGCACTGCGTTAAATTACTACTACATTGTGTGCCTATAAATTAGTTAAGTGATGATAATCATTGTGGAAGAAATATTTTTACACTGCAGATATCATAAATGACATCATGCAACACTGTTTCTGGTATTTCATCTGTTAAATTGACATATTTACAATAATGGAATGAACACTTAACATTACGAAAATTAGATAACAATATGTAGCAATACATTACACCGGGTGAGTACAAATATATGTATATGTCAGAAAGTTGATTCGATGGAACAAAGATTTTAATATCAAAAAAGTTAAGGGGATATGTGACATGTCGACTGGCAAAATGCAACTATTTCGATACGAAAGTTATTAGGGTATAACGTTTCTCAAAATAAACGTATACACTTGATTCTTTATTTCATTTAAAGTGCATATATTATAGATTACAGAAAACACATAAAATATATATTAAATGCCTAATATTTTTAAAAACCGGTTGCTTAATTTCACTTACCTTCGACGAATCTCTTGTAACAATGTGTTTGTTGGTTTGGTACACTTTTCATAAAAATTACTGCACCAATCGTCTTCAAATATTGCATAGTAGTTAAAAACATATAACTTAAGAATAATAAGCAGTATTTTACATTTTACTTAAAAAGAAAAAATATTAAAAATAAATAAGTAAAATGTTTTTAAAAATCTTCAAAAAATTAGTATTAAATTATTAATAAATCCAGTACTAATGCTCGTAAATTTTATATCCTGCATAGTTTCAAAGAAATAGTAATGATAAACAACTGTAGAAAATTGGAACGTTCCAGGTTGAATAGTGTTCAAGAAAAATGTACCGAAAGTTAAGAAAAACACATTTTGAGAAAACAAAAAAAAACCCCATTTCAACACTAATAATTTATAAAAAATAACATTTTAATATTTTCCTGCACCATAACCACCTTGAACTAACATTTCTACATCAAGCTTCTTTTGTTTTATAAATTTATTTTTATTTCTGGCTATTTTAGAAAACTTTTGGTGAGCGAGCTGGGCCTCACCAATTCTAAGGCAATCTATTTTTCGCAAACACTTTACCATATAAAACCCTGGTTACATGAGTAACATCTTTCACATATATATGTTGATTTGCGGTATATTTACTATTTTCGAATGATTTTTTCCTCGGCATTTCCTTATTTGAAACTTTTATTCACTAACATAACACAAAAAAATCAAAAATAAACACAGAAAGCACGAATTTAAATGAAAAGGAGCGAAAAGAATAGCGAAACACAAAATAAATAAAGCCCGTTGTAAATACAAAAATCGACTATTCTCCACCACACAGCTTAGTGAACAAGCCAGTTTAAAAAGTGCTGCCAAATGCCTTTCAAAAGAATCATATTCGGACCAAGGAAGAAATAAAAACTGCTAAAACATCTGTATATGCAAGCGATAACGGAATATAAAACTCGTGGGCGTGCCAGTGCTTGTTTATATTTTTTAATGAGAAATTTCGGTCTTTTTAAATTTCGAAACATGCATAAATTATATATTTTTAAATTCATCTCAGTCTACTTTACTTTTCTAGCTCAAAATTGAAAATTTTTATATTATATGTCCCCTTAAATAACTAAATAAAGAATGCTTATATTACAGGAGATGAAACCGAATTTTTGGCTACTTGAGGAATGACGGCGATGAGAGCTGTTCGAGATTACTGCGTTTTTGCAGCGCAGTATGTAGTGATAGCATGTAGTTTCGATAAGGCAACTTTGTTGTTTTGAGTATTTTTCCACCACACTGCGCGAAACATGGGTGCTGTTTTTTTTTTTAGATGGAATTTTGCCGTCAAGCATAGTGGTCTGGGCTGCCCACTTTCCCACAGTCACAGGTGTGTGTGTTGCAAAGACCAAACCTATGCAGATAAGTCTACAGAATCTGTCTACACAAATAGTAAAGAATATTGGAAAATTATTAAATTAATGAAATTTTAAAAGTGTTAGGTTATTAGGCCTTCTTGGCATGCCTTCGTGATGTACGCTCGACGTGTATTCGAGAGGTCCAACATTCGAGTGTCGGCAAGGGCATTGCTCATTTTTCATCTCTCTTGCTTTCAAAAAATACCTAATGTGTCTACAAGGTAGTGCTGGATTGGAATGAAAGTCATTAACTAACCATAAATAAGTTAACTAACTAAACATAACTAAATTTGTACAGAGATTAGGATATTTTGGAATCAGGTGAGATGAAAAATTAGCAACGCCTTCGCCGGGAATCAAACCACGGACCTCTCGGTTATGCGTCGAGCATGCAGGCCACTACACCACGCAGGCACGTGAAGAAGGCTGGAGAAATACCTTATATACTCCCCCTTTTAAAGGGCGACTGGGGTTTTGGGGACCCAATCGCCAAATCCCGGTGGTGGAGAATCATCATCCACCACCTTTTTTTTTAGTTCGGGCGCCAGTGTAGAGACATTAGGTTATTACGACGCGGGAACATCCAGGGTATACGCGGTACAAGTGACTTGCGGGACCGCCACAGCTTGTCGGCGAATGCGTCGATGCAAACGTGCTGAAGTCACTCTGGCTGCACCTGCACCCCTCCTTCTTCCTACATTCCCTTGTTCCAACCATGCTCACAATAGCCGATGCACCGTGCTCGCATCCATGTGGGTATCAGCTGCGATTTGACGTAAGGACCAACCCGCCCTTCTCAGTCCGATCACCATACCCCTCGTAAAATCGTCTATCTGCTGAAGTGCCTTCGTTGACGGCGACCTGTCATTCTCTTCTATTACACGTATCCTCTGGGATAAAAACCAACTTTCTTCGATAATTCGTCTGGCAGAAATACCGACACGAATACTGCCCATTCTGCACGTTCCTCCCCTTATATCTTACTTCATGTGCGTCGGAGAGCTACGCGTTTCACATCATTCGCATTACTCAGTGACGTGCGTGCACTCTAAAATTTGCATAATTTATGACCACTCCTTCTTGGTGTTGCGTTTTCAATGTCGAGCAGTGTATAATGTTCATGAAAAATACAGTTAAGAAATGTTTAGAAAAAGGAAGCTAAATAACTGCATGAGGTTAAATCTATAAAAATTGTTTAGTTAATTTCTAAATTACTTTCTTTCATTTCATTTTTGCAGTTTCGAAATCAAGATTGTGATTAAATTTCGAGCTATGATTAGCTATCGAAGGCTTGTTAATTTCACCTTTTCGTACATTATATTCGTGTTCTTGATGTGAAACTTTAAAGCTCGTTTATTCTGGCCGATATACCTCAAACTACACTGACAACATATGCCATAAATTCCCCAAGAATTAAGATCAAAAAGGAATCTTTAAGAATCGAACCATGAATTTAATCGATAAGCAAAAAATGATTTGAAAATTAAATTTCTGGTGAATCCGTGCTATTTTGGGGTAGAGTCATTTGGATTTTTGAAGTAAGAGACATGAAAAATGAGCACTGCGCTCGCCGAGACTCGAACTTGGACCTCTCGAAAACGCGCCGAATGTGCTACCGTTACAACGCGAAGTCATGCAGAAAGTGAGAGAAAATGCCTTATATTGTAACTAATAGAAGGAAGAAATGGAAGAATGACAAGACTATTAATGCTATATCTTACAGCAGATCTTCTTTGGTAGGAAGAGAAAAGTTTTTAAAGGCTTTATGAATGACCACGAGAAAAAATTCTCGGACAATGGCGAATGATTTCAAATAATTGAGTTCCTTAGCAAGCAAAGGTTCTGAGGAACAATCTTTGAGAGCCCGAAGTATATAGTAGTAAAGGGAATCAGTTTTTACTCAGCCTGATAATATAACTTAGCAAACAAACAGGAAAGCTTTTACAGTAGTGCTGAAATCAGATTCATTGCGGATTATAAGAATATCAAAGAAGGGAAAGATGTTGTGAGATTCAGTTTCAAAAGTGAACTGGATGGCTGGATCAATCGAATTTATAACAGATAAAATCTGGGATAAATCTTCTTCATTACAAGTCTAATTTTATCTAGATTTTCTACACTTCCAAACGAATACGTACGGTAAGTTTCTTTATTTTAGAAAGTTAAAATTACACATAAAGGCTATTAAACTCTTTTTACTTAATTTATCTCAGTGCATATTAATATAACGGAGCTTTATTTCCTTCTCTTTTATTATAAATAATTATTTTTATTTTAAATTTTACACCTTCTTTTACTAGCTTCCGTTAAGATGAAATATAATGTGATAATACCACCTTTAAAAGGTTTGGCTATAACATTCATCAAATAAACTTAGCGACATTTCAGTGAATTTCTATCAAATCGTTTTCGACAACACCTTAATAAATTTAAAGCAATTCCAAAAATCTGAACTACCTTAAAAAGTAAAATATATCATACAAATCTTTTCTTAGACATGCGTTATAGTTTTTGAATACATATTTCCAGATATGCATTTTAGTTTACGAAGAAAACCTCGTGATGAAAGAAACTGAAAGACACGAATTATTTCCTGGATTTCTCTTTTAGAACTGAATGAAAGACTGGCATTGAGTGACAGACTTCTCATCATAAAAATATTTAAATATTTCTCTGAAATATAAGTACATACCAGATTTCTGTTTTTATTATGTTCAATGGCGCATTTAGGTTATGCTGTTATGCAGCTTTTTTTGCATGCAAAAGCTTCTGGATTGCAATTTCTAGGTGAAACAGAATTCCAACCCTAACTTAATCATAAAATATGAAACGCAATTTTGTCTTTATATTTTTATTTGCTTATTGATTAATTTTTGTGAAAGTTAGTAATACAGGGGAAAATCATTTAATGAGTCAAAAATTGATATTATATATTTGAAAATAGCAGTACTTTCCATGCATGTTAATAGGAAGCAGAACAGTACCAAGTGCATGATATTCATTTCGTTAGCTGTTCAGTACGACTTGCACATGCAAAGTTCAGTTTGAATATGCCGTCGTAGGCTTCCTACGACTGTTAAGAAAGGAGCAGCCAGCTGTTACTCCTTTTTTGAGGTGGGGAGACAAAAGGACTTCCAGCAAAAAATATTCATAAAGGAATGTTACTTGTTTATGAAAAATGTATCTGTCGCGTGAGGCCGTGCGCGAGCGGATCGAAACGTTTTCTCAACGTCTGTCCAAAGTTTGCGATGAAAACCGAAGTTGGTGTCCTGTTCACACTGAGATATACTCAGCAGCACAGACGCTGCAGGAAAGGATTCGGAAAACGTGCTGTACACTATAACGATACAGTAGCAATGCCTGTTTGGTTCATAAGAAAGGTCTTCGAGGCAAAAGCCTTGCACATCATGGCGATGATCAAGAGGAAGATCTAATGTGGCTGAGACAGCAACCCAAAGAACTTTATGCAACTGGTGTTGGATCTCCAATAAAACGACGGGAGAAGTGTATAAATAATTATGAAGATTATTTTGAGAAATAAAAATGTAATTTTCTGATTTCAGTGCGATACTTTAGATAACTGCTTTGCTTATTTGTAAGAAAGAATAGGAAAACGTTCGCATGTTATTAATGCAAAAGAGAGTACTGTAAATATAGGATGGGTAAAAATAAGTATCTAATAAAAATTCTTAATAAGTCGTTTAAAAATCACAGCATTTGCATGGCATAAAGAATAGTTTTCAAGAGAATAATTAAATTGCAATTTCCTTTTGAAACTTACTTATCACTGTTTTTGATATAAAAACTAGAAGCCAGGTATTATGTAGTCAAACCACGTACCATGCAATGACATGGAATATTACATTTGGTTCTAAAAAATACATATACATTTCGAGGCGCGTCACTTTTTGAAATAGACTGAAAATCTTTTCTTACGAATAGCTCTCCATTAAATTGAGGTTTTAAATATATCCCTTTTAAGAGAACTGTTTTCGTTTCTTTAATATTTCACTGACACTACAAATATTTATTTGTTATCACCAAAAGGGAATAAGCATAAAGTTTTAAAAAATACAGAAACGATGCCTGTAAAACTAAATAAAGGATACAAATGGACGTTTTTAGGGGATTCTTGTCTTACATTTAATTCAAATAACGATTATTTTTCCATAATTGGTCGAAGTTTTATATCTCAGACGGCAGATAATTTTGATGCCAACTTAACTTGAAATTTCTATATCACACCACGGCATTTGTAAACAGTAACGCTTCTCTCTTGGAAAATGAATAATTTCAGTGTTAATAAATAGTATTCTTTAAACATTGAAACAATATTTATAAAGGTAAACATAATACGTTATGTAATGATTAATTTCATTGTCAAAGTTCAGAAATCTGAAACATATGTTATGTGTGAGAACATATTAAGAATTTTTCCAATTTTTTAAGTTTTAACTATGGCCAAGTAAGAAAAACTTTATCTTATCAATTCCTTAGAGGCAATAATTGAATTTTCTGTTATTTATTTCAACGTGGCCGAAACTTTTCGCTTAGAGGTTTCCATAGGTGCTGATTTAAAAGAAGTATCGATTTTTTATCTGAGCTAAGGGACTTCTTTACTCTACGGGGTTGCGCCTGATTAGTTTTCTCAGACGCTGCAATGGCTTTCCGATAATTAGATCTAAAGAATTAACAGTTGCACTGTTTATTTTGAATATAATGAAAAATTAAAAGCATAATTTTCTTAAAATACATAAAATCATTTTAAAAGTGCACGTTATTTTACCTGTCTTTATTTTCTTACTGAAAATATATTTTTAGGAAAAACAATTAATAATTAATTTTCTGATTTCAGTGCGATACCTTAGATAACTGTTTTGCTTATTCATACGAAAGACTAAGAAAGAGTTAACATGCTATTAATGCAAAAGAGAGCACTGCAAGTATAGGATGGATAAAAATAAGTATCTAATAAAAATTCTTAATAAGTCGTTTAAAAATCACAGCATTTGCATGGCATAAAAATATTGCGAATGGCTAATATTTAATTTTATTTCAGATGGATTAGATTAGCGCAAAATGACCCAATATGTGACACTGCGTGATAGTAGTAGATCGCATACCGTTGCGATATGTGGCAGTCTGCTGTGAATGTTTAAAAATTGTGGCGCAGTGTTGACGGATCTTGTGCTTCAGTTGATGTCAACATGATCAAGGACATTCGTGACAAACGTGTGACCAAAGAATAGGAATGGGAGAAGAAGGCGAGCTCTCGTAGACATAATATAAACCAGCCTGACTCGCCCCAGGCGACTTTCGAATCGAAGCCAGTATGCGGTGAAGCAAACGCGCAGTGTACTGGCGAAATTCCTTCTACTTGAAATGTTAGTGAAGTACAAAGCATAAATGTACTATTTGAGAAACAGGTTTTGCTCTTATTTACGCTCGAAATTTTTATTTTGCAGTATGCTTTATATACGATTTTGTTTTTAATTTTACAGAAAAATGTTCGTTTTACAATTAAATCATTTTCTCAATTAAATGTTTATTATTATATATTACTTTTTCTAATGTAATACTATATTAAATTATGCTTTCATTTTAAATGTGTACAGTAATACTACATTTCCATAAATACATTCATAGATGTATCATTTATTATTAAAAAATTACAAAAAACTGCAGAGAGCAGCACTTATATTACCTTTCTTAGTGGTTACCCTCCCAAATACTGGTCGCGTCGTTGACTGCTTGGTTTTAAGTGAAAGGCAAAGGAATCCATTTTTATCTCTCCGCTGGCGAAGCCTTGGAAATGTAACTAAGGCATAGGTAAAATTACAGCACGTTATTATTAATTAAATATATTAATTAGGATAATTTAATGCTTCCGAAGATGTTTTCGAGCTCCCTCATTGCGCAAAAAAATTACGTTTTAGTTGGGGTTAGTGTTTCGAACGGTTCCGGAATAAGATGCAAATTTGGAATTGCTGTTTTAGATGTTATTTTGTTCTTTCTAGGAGAAGGTTTTTAAGACTATCTATTTTGTGGCTAACATTATGTTAAAAATTGAGAGATTTGACGAAGTTTAATTTTAAGAAATTTTGGGCAGCCATTGGCTCTTAAAAGTTAGGCAGACAATCTGCATTGCATAAGAAAACTTCATACTAAGATACTTTCAAATGTTCCTGATTTCTTTAATAGTCTGGGTTATAATTTTAAAATAAGTTGTTCCAATGAGAGTTTCAAATTTAATTGCTCATTACATGCGATTTATTATTACCTTCTCATGACACGAGATAGATTTTAACGAAATTTAACCCGGAAACTTAAACCTATTTTTAACATTAAAAAAATAAGAATTAATTATGCAAAGATTCAAGTTTTTAAATCAATCAATATAACGCTCTGACAGATTCTCAGATGTTTCTGGCGGTTTGGATGGCATTTGTAGATGAATTTCAAGGTCTGTCATTATGCTTGTTAAATTTGTCGAAACCTTACGATTTTCGACTTGATTTTTCTCCGTGGCGTTGCTATATCCGTGGCGTTATCGTTCAAGCTTTACTTCTTCTCCCAATTAACATTCTTTGGTGTGATTACAGGATCTATCAGAGGAACTTGCAAAAGCGATCGTCTTTCTGCATCCACAAGAAGAAAAATCTGCACGCTGTTCAGAAAATGTTCCCCGGAAATCTATAAAAGAAAACACGATCGATTGGTTGTAAAAATGGTATATATCTCCACTTTCTCATTACGAAGAATTATAATCTATTTTGCCCCATGCACCCCATTTCGCTGCTGCTATAAGATTATCCCGTTAACACGAATACACGTACACATTTATTTAGACTTAGGCTGCTTCTATCAGCACAGGAAATAGATGGAGAAAAGCTGACCGCATCTTCTCCCTGAAACTATGAAATTCTCCCCTGGTGAGTTAGATTGCCATATATCACAATGAGATGCGATCTCGCCCTATCATATAGTGTCATGGGTTGTGTCCTTTTGCGCTTTTTTATCACTATGAAAATAAGTAAATAAAGACAGACATTAGCATTATAATTTTTTCATATCAAGAATCATAATATTTTTGATTCCATGCCAATACTCTGATTTTTAATGACGCTATTAACAGTTTTTAATAGAGAGTTTCTTTAACTTCGCTTTGATACTGCGTAAATACATGAAATTTAGACGTTTATTTTTTCCCAACGTAATTTCCTTCGTATTAATTGGACCCCTTTGACAGAGTTAGCCTCTGTAATTTCTTATCAAAACTGCAAATTCAACGGACATTCTTAGATTTTTAGACATTTCTTTGAACATTATTTCTCTCACTAGCTTACATTAGATGAACTTTCACATATATTTATCAGCGTATATTTATTCATGGAATATTATTTTGTTATATTTTTTTCAGAGATATTCCTTTATTTATATGGATTTTATAATATTGTTTCTGAAAGTATTTTTGCTTAAACTGAACACAACAAGGGAAGAGAAATATTTCTGTAACGATTTAATACTTCACATGTTACAAATAACTATAACATGTGATGGAACTTACCTCTCAAATCCCGAAAATTAAGAAGAGATTAATTTAGCACTGCGCCTCGACACCAAAGCAGACGGAGGCATTATCAGCAGCTTTCATTACGAGAGCCAGAATTTTTACTTGAATAGCTCATCGCCGAGATCGCGATTACAAATTTCAGCCTTGAATAAAAAAATAAACAGATCTGTTCCCGGCTTTGAATAAATCAGCGAGCAGAAATAAAATGTCTGAGTGGAACTAAAAATTCTTAGGTTGAGTCTAGGTTCCTAGTTGATCCATATTAGAGACTAAGTTCTTAAAAAGACAAGTAAGACTTGTTTTAATGTAATAATCTATGGTTATAATTTTATTTTAAACGTGTTTCTATACCTTCCTTGTGATATTTATTCCCTATTCAGCAAGCATTTACAAAAGTCACGGTCTTCTGTAGAGAATGTAACCAAATTAGAAAACTCAAAGTATTCTCATGTTCTGTAAAATACAAATAACTATAGAATTATTCCATGTGTTTACTATCAGTTTTCTTTAAATGAAACAGACTGATAAGAAGTATATTCCCCGTAAAAATAAACATTCTAAAGAAATGGAAATAGAGTTTGTGAATGTATGATAAAATATTAAAGTAGCCAACTCTGCTTAGAATTGTAAGGAGTCCTCGCCTTCTTCAAGTCGTGTCTTCGTGCTGTAAGTGGTAGCATATTGGCTAGCATTTGGAAGAACCGGAGTTCAAATTCCTGAGAGACGATTGCTGATTTTTCGTGTTTTCTTCGATAAATATCCAATCGTTCTACAGATTCATACAGCCGATATTCGTCTATTTATTTGAAAGAGATTTAAATAAAAATTGTAAATATCAGGAGAAAAACTGAATTAAACGAAACCTAAATAACAGAAACATTGAATTAAGTGAAAAACTGAACTCTCTGAAATCGAATTATTTCTGCGCACTTTATAATTATTTAGTCTAAGACAATTTTCTAAATTAATTTTCTTTAGTCATCATTTCAAAATTATGAATTCTCAATTACGGAATATCATTATTTGTATTTAAAATGTGAATCCAGAATGTGCATGACATATGTATCTCAGTCCACAACACGATGGACATTCATTAAGAGTACATTTCAACTCCATATCCGAATGTAATGAATACTCTGTATCTGATCGCTGTAGTGGTATTTACAGCTTCAAACCAGACTCCAGGTGCAATAGCGGTTAGACGAACTTAGTGTGGTGAAATGCAACCCAGCATCTGTCATCTGAAACCTTCTAACCCAACTGCGCTCGCAGCTCCTCAAACGCTAACTAAATTACTTTACCCAGCTAACATTTCGCGGATTCCATAGTCTATTCCCTTTTGGGAAATTTACCGTCGCACATCTGCTGCCTCGAAGTTGGAAATGATTCCAGCACCAGCGCAATTTCTTCCTCGGAATGTCCAAAGCATGCCTGCATTTAACAGCACTAAATGCTGTCGACTACAGTCATTTGATGGACAATTTCAACTTCCACTGCTTAGATTCCAAAGGGCATTGGGTACGCACTCTTTGCGTTAAACTCTATTACCTGCAATTCGAAGAATCTGTAGTTAAACAATCTATTTTTTTTTGTTCCATACAGATTGAAATAGCCTTAAAACATTCTTAACGTAACTGATTTTCTTTTTAGTACAGCATTCCAAATGCACAGACTAATTCATTTCAAGAAGATTCCTTAGTTAAAGCTATTGAAATCTTCTTATGCATCTTTGGAATAATTTACGTTCTCTATATTTACTCTTCATACATTATCAGTTTTCACTGAATGGAAAAATTTCGAAGTTATTTACTAGATATATTAATTCATACTTTTTTTTCTATACGCACTTTATTTTATTGCAGATTTGGTCAAAAATACTCAGCGTTTTAATGAACTAAAAGTTCATGATTTGAATTGTTAAATATATTTTCTTTCAATCAATTACATATCTCTTACGAAACTGTGCAGCGCATAAGTCTCTTTATCTAATTCTTCATTTAAATCGTATCCATATCGTATTTTTAGTTATTTTTTGAATTTAATATGAATATTTTAGAATTATTACCTTGAATAAGTTTAATGAGATTAGAATATATACATATATTAAAAAAAGAAGCAAATATATGAAATATGTTAGCTGTCATCATTTACTAGCGAATAAAAAAGGGTCATTTTTGGCAGAGTTGATTTCAGACGGAGTTAATAGTTTGGATCTTATTATTCGAAAACGTCTGGTTCAAAACGTCATAGATAGTTTCCATTTCAATACTTTTCGCTCTGCAAATACACTCTCCTTTAAAAAATACAATACTTAGAATTTATTCAGAGACGGTTTTTAGCGTTTAGTATTGGTATTGGCTTTCAAGCTATTTGAGATTTCGAGCTATTATAAATTCAAAGAATTTAAACTATGTCTGCATGGGCTATCCCAGTATGTTCTTAGTTTTAATCTAATCAATTGTTCTGCTTTTAAATTTAGTCTGTAGAGTCATTAGGTTAGTTAGAAGCAGGAAAGATGAAAAATGAGCAATGCCCTTGCCGGGAATCGAACCACAGAAGTCTCGGTTACGCGTAGAGCATGAGGACCACTACACCACGATGGCATGCAAAGAAGGTGGGAGAAATACCTTATATACTCCCCCTTTTAAAGGGAGACTGCGGATTAGGGTCTCCAATCGCTATATCCTGGTGGTGAAGAATCATCATCCCCCACCTTTTTAGTTCGGACGCTAGTTGTAGAGACATTAGGTTATTTCGAAGCAGGGGTAATGGAAAATGAGCAATGCCCTCGCCGGGAATCGAACCACGGACCTCACAGTTACGCGTCGAGCGAGGTGACCACTACACCACGAAGGCATGCGAAGAAGGCGGAAGAAATACCTTATAAACTCTTTTAGCCCGTCATCATTAATTCGAGGAAAAGGAATTCAGGAATTCTTATGACTCTGTGAACTGATAATGTCCACTATTTGATAAGTTGTATCAAAATAAAATGAATTCGACAATTACCATAAGAGTAAAGCTGGAAGTAGCAATAAATTGCAATAAATAAATAATATAAAAGCAATAAATTGAGGCAATTCGTTAATAGGAGTGTAAGAAATTTTTATGTTGAAATTTATTTTAATCGCCAAAGTGGGCGTAAATCTTTCCTGTGATATAACTTCTTGTCTTTGGATCTGGCAGCGCCAGTTGAATTAGTTTTTGTCTTGAATAAACTTGAAAGTAGAAACCTGAAACATAGTGTTCTTTTGCTTTTGTGATGTAAAGATTGTGTGTGTTCTTGATCAATATCCTGAAGATTAGATTAGATTATTTTATATTTTTTGGCGCCCAACTGTTGCGCTCGAACAGTTTTTTTTATTTAAAAATGCAGAGTGTGGTGTTATCGAAGAAAATATTCGTTTGCACGGAACGCGGCAAGATAAATGTTTTGGTGAATGGTTCTTCCTTGAAAAGTGAGTTTAGCAATTAGGATTAAATTATTGAAGCCTGAAACAGGTAAGAGAATCAAATTATTTTTGTTGTTATCATGGCAGACAATTTTGTTAAATTGAAAGCTGCTAGAAAAACTTTGAGACAGGCTATTTCTAAAATAGTAAATGTTTTAGAATCTGAAATTAAAAATGACATTTATGATAAGAATATGATAGAAGAAAAATTATTTTTATTAACGTCTAAACAATCTGAGTTAAAAGAAATTAATGGAAAAATACTAGACTGTTTTAAAGGGGACGAGTCCGATATTGAAACAGAATGTAATACTGTGTTAGAATATGATGAAAAAATTAGTTTATGTATTTTTAGGGCTAAAAAGAAACTTAACTCAAATTCTCAGATAGTGAACATTGAAAATGAATCGTCTGGTAACCTTACTGCTGCGGTAAAGATTGAAAATAAAACTAACATTCGGTTACCTAAAATTTCAATTCCTAAATATTATGGTGATCCTAGTTTATTTTTGGAATTTTATAATTCTTTTGAAAATGCTATTGGTAATAATAATGAGTTAACAAAGGTCGAGAAGTTTACTTATCTTAAATCCTTACTCGCAGGACCTGCTTTAAATGCAGTATCTGGGTTTGCATTATCCAACGAAAATTATGATGCCTGTATAAGTTTAATTAAAGAAAGATTTGGACGAACAGATTTGGTTGTATCTTCGCATATGAACAAACTCTTGAATCTTGAACCGGTTAGAACTTCGTCTAATGTAAAAGCACTAAGAACACTTTACGATTCCTGCGAAATTAATATAAGAAGTTTAAACTCATTGGGTATTGTGTCGGATGCTTATGGAACCCTTTTAGGACCTGTTATTTTAAAGCTTTTACCAGACGATATGAATCTGGAGTTTAATAGAAAAAGACATTCTAAACAACACTATAGCCTAACAGAACTTCTCGAATTCATTAGACTCGAAGTGGAAAGTCGAGAAGCTTCTAATTTAATAATAAGCTCAAAGAAAAGGGACACAAATTACGGTGTTAAGCAGAATAAAAGTAATTACTTAAAAGGGGCAAGCATTCCTACTGCTTCGGCGTTAGCTACAGTGACTAAGCAGTATTGTTTCTATTGTAATCAAAATACACATGATGTAGGAAGTTGTGAGAAAACAAATTAGCAAAAAAGAGCTATATTAAGAAACCATGGTCGTTGTTACAAATGTCTTAAAAAAGGTCATGTATCGGCCAGATGTAGAGTGAAACTTATGCCTTGTGAGTTGTGTAATGGTTTAAATCACAATAAGTTATTTTGTAAAAATATTGTTCCTGAAGCCAGTTCAGATATTAAACAGAAAGTAGTTACAGTATCATTCCTGAAGCCAGTTCAGATATTAAACAGAAAGTAGTTACAGTATCAGATTCTAAGCAGAATGTAGTTGCATCCCTGTCGTTTAACTCTAAGTCTGTTTCTGAAACTGCTGATAAAGGTGTATATTTACAAACTTGCTCGGTTTACGCTTCAGATACAGATAATACTAGAAGTCAAATAGTAAAAATCTTAATTGACGGGGGATCACAGAGGTCATTTATTAGATCTGATTTGGCTAAAGAACTAAAGTTAAGGACTTTAAGAAAAGAAAGGTTACATGTTTATTCTTTTGGGTATATCCAGGGTAGACTAACGGAATATGATGTTGTTCAAATCACACTAAAAAGTATACACTACCCTAATGACTCAATCACTGTGGAAGCTCTTGTTACAGACACTATTTCTGGAGCGATCATAAGAATTCCCTCGAAAAACATTTTAGAAATATTAAAATCGGAAAATTTAAAATTAGCCGATAATGGTGAAGCAGCTGAGGTAAAAATATTGTTAGGATCTGATTCATGTTGGGAAGTACAAACAGGAGAAAAGAAAAGAATAAGTAATAAATTATTTGCAGTATCTTCTATATTTGGTTGGTCCTTGGTTGGATCTTTGGAAGGTGATCAGTCCAGCGCCTGTATTTTTACAACTGGTGTTTCTCATTGCTTGATAGAAGATAATAATTTAATTAATGACTGTTTGCGAAGATTTTGGACTTTGGACCACTTGGGTTTAGAGGAGAAGGAGAATCCTGATGACAAATTAGTTATTGAGAAGTTTGAAAAAGAATTGCATTTTACTAATGGTAGATATGTAGCTCGTTTATTATGGAAATCACATCATGAAAACTTGGGTAATAATTTAGAAAATGCCAAGCGACGTCTAGTATCTTTGGTTAATAAACTAAAAAATGATGAATGGCTTAGGGAAAATTATGATAGTATAATAAACGAACAGTTGAAAAATGAAATAATTGAAGAATGCAATATTGAAAGTTGTGACAATAGTAAAATGTATTACATGCCACATTCTCCAGTGGTAAGAAAAAATGTATCAAAAACTAAAGTCCGTATCGTGTTTGACGCATCTTCGAAATGTAATAATGGGGTATCTCTGAACAATTGTTTGATGCCTGGCCCAAATTTGAATCCTTCTGTTTTGGACTTGATATTGCGGTTCAGGCAATACAAATATGCGTTCTCAGCAGATATTGAAAAGGCTTTTCTCCAAATTGGAATTTCTAAAATTGACAGAGATGTATTACGGTTTTTATACTTTGATAATAATTACAATTTGAAACATTATAGAATGACACGCGTTCCTTTCGGAGTGTCATGTAGCCCGTTTATTCTGGCGTGCACCATAAAAAAGCATATAAAGAAAATAGAGTCAGAAAGTCCAGGTATTTTTGAGATGTTGAACTGTTCTATCTACGTAGATGATGTGTTTTATGGAGCAGATTCCGTGGAACAGGCTTTTAAGTTAAGTACTGGAGCATGTTGCGTACTTAAAGATGCCGGAATGAATTTGCGTCAGTTTAGTACAAATTCAGAGGAACTCAAAAAACTTTGGGATGATTGTGGAATAATTAAGTCAGAAAATGAACTAAATAGTTGCTTAAAAGTATTAGGCCTTAACTGGTGTACGAGTAAAGATGTAATTTCCTTGAACATAGACAAATTGTGCGAAACATTAAATAGTTGCAGAAACACTACAAAAAGAAACATATTAAAGGTGACTGCTACTATTTTCGATCCAGTAGGTTTCTTGGCGCCATTTGTATTACGTGCAAAAATAATAATGCAAAACCTTTGGCAATTGGGTTTAGAATTTGACGACGAAGTTCCAACTAATTGTAAGGAGTTGTGGGCCGAGTGGAGCAGTGAAATTGAAAAATTAAAGAAATTTAAAATTTCTCGAGAATATTTCCCCGGCAAATTGAATCAAAATAAAGATTTCGAACTGCATTTATTTTGTGATGCATCTATTAAAGCGTACGGTGCAGTTGCATATTTTAGATCGGTTGAAGAAGGTCAGGTAGCATTCATCATGGCAAAATCTAGAATTGCACCAATAAAACAAAAACTCACACTTCCAAGACTAGAATTGTTAGGAGCATTAACATCGGCAAGACTTGCTAAATATTTAAAAGAGCTGTTTTCAATTCATGAAGAAAATATCTACCTGTGGACTGACAGTATGATAGTGGTTCACTGGATTCATAGTGCTCCTGAAAGATGGAAAATGTTTGTAAAGAATCGCGTATCTGAAATACAATCATTAACTTGCCCAAATAACTGGAGACATTGTAATGGGAAGTCCAATCCAGCGGACATTTTATCTCGAGGATGTTCAGCCGAATATTTGTTGTCTTCAAGATTATGGAAATCTGGACCAGACTGGTTAGTTGAATCAGTAAGTGCTTGGCCTAGTAAATTTATTGCGACAACGGAGTTTTCTGATACTGATTTAGAGAGGAAAAAGTGTATAAATGATACCACAATACTATCGTCTACTGCAGAAAAATCTAATTCTCTGTTGAATCTTGAAAAATATAGTAAATTAATTAAAGCTATTAGAGTGACTGCATGGATATTTAGATTTGTTCACAATTTTAAAAATAAAACTGACAAGAAAATAGGACCCTTGATTGCTAAAGAACTCTTTAATGCAGAACTATATTTGATAAAAGAAGTTCAATATGAACATTTTTCTGTGGAAATTAATAGTTTAAAGTCTGGACAATTGATTTCAAAAAACTCAAAAATTTATGAACTGAATCCTTTTCTAAATGAGGAAGGAGTTTTATTAGTAGGGGGAAGACTTCAAAAATCTACTTTAAGTTTCCATGAACAGCACCCAATAATAATTCCTTCAAAAACTCATTTTACAGATCTTCTGGTACGTGATGCACATGAACGAGTGCTTCATACAGGTGTAGCTAGTACTCTCATGTTCCTCCGTGAAAAATACTGGATAATTAGATCCAGACAAAATGTGAAACGTGTTATAAGAAACTGTGTACTGTGTCAGCGTTATAACTCACGACCGATGCGACAAGTCATAGCACCATTACCTCCATCTAGAATTGAAAAAACAAATCCTTTTGATGTTATAGGACTGGATTATGCAGGTCCACTTTTCGTTAAAAATGAAAATACAAAGTATTATATCCTATTATTTACCTGCGCAGTAACTAGAGGTATTCATCTTGAACTAACAAAAGACCTCACAACTAAATCTTTCCTACTTGCTTTTCGTCGATTTATAGCAAGAAGAGGGTTGTGCTCTTTAATATACTCAGATAACGCGCGTACATTCAAGGCAGCTGACGCGGAGCTCAGAAAGATGTGGCAGGTATTAAGCCATCCCGATGTAAAGAATTATTATGCCGCAAAGGGCATTCAGTGGAAGTATATCATTGAAAGAGGAGCCTGGTGGGGCGGATTTTACGAGAGACTTGTGAGAACCGTCAAAACAATATTAAGAAAAATTCTTGGTAGAACATCACTTCTTCCCGAAGAATTGGAAACTGTACTGACTGAAATTGAGGCGGTGATAAATCGTCGACCCTTGACTTACATCCAAGATAATGAACCCCAAGTTCTGTCACCTGCTCATTTTTTGCTAGGGCAGAAACTTGCTAATTTGCCTCCTGTCAAATACACTCATGAAGTGTGCAGTACTAAAGAAATTCTTTTAAAAGCGTATCTATATCGTGAAAAACTACTAAATAACTTTTGGAAAAATTTTTATAAAGATTATTTGTTGAATTTGAAATCTGCAAATTGTGTGAAAAATCACCGTGCAAAACACGACTTGAGTGTGAATGATATCGTGATAATACATGATGAACATTTACCACGTAACATGTGGAGATTAGGAAAAGTTCTCAAAACTTTTACTGGTAGAGATGGACTAATTCGCAGTTGCGAAATAAAGACTGAAAAAGGCATTATAAAAAGACCTATACAATTATTAGTTAAGTTAGAATGCTAAGAGTATTTATATTGTGTGACAGTATATTTTTTACTGAAAAGTAATCTTAATGCTATAATTACTGAAAAGTAATATAATGGTATTTAAAGTAATGTATATATCAGAAAATTTTAAGGTTATAGAAATGTATAAGTGTATTTAAAATTTTATTTTTATTTTAATCCTGGAAAAAAAAAGGACAGGTTTCTTGTAATATTTCTAGTATTTTAGTTGGATTATTGAAATGTTATTTGTTTAATATTGAGTTATATAAATTCTTGATTTAAATTCCTGATGCTTGAACAGGAATGTTATGAGAGTAATTCTTAATGAATGAAAGTTTGCCTGATATTTTTTAAACATATGGTAAGTTTTACATGTTCTTGATCTTTAGTTGATATTTTCTTTATTACAAAAACTTGAATTTGTATTGAAATGCATAATGATTCTTGAAAATAATTCTTGAAAATGTTCATGTATTAATGATAATCTTGATTGTTCTGAACTACTGTTCAGCCGGGCCCAGTGTGTAAGAAATTTTTATGTTGAAATTTATTTTAATCGCCAAAGTGGGCGTAAATCTTTCCTGTTCCTTCTTGTCTTTGGATCTGGCAGCGCCAGTTGAATTAGTTTTTGTCTTGAATAAACTTGAAAGTAGAAACCTGAAACATAGTGTTCTTTTGCTTTTGTGATGTAAAGATTGTGTGTGTTCTTGATCAGTATCCTGAAGATTAGATTAGATTATTTTATAAGGAGAATTCAAATTTAACTGATTATGATTTCTAAAATTTCATCTAAGTGAGAAAATTGAATTCTTATTAGAGTTTAATGGTATTTGAAATTCTGAGAAATTAACAGCAGTGTTTCTCAAACTTTTTTCTGCTGCAGACACTTTTACAAATTAGAAAGTTCTGCAAACCATCTTATTCTTGACCCCTTCAAATTTTTAGTATTCATCTCTTGCAGTATACTTTAAAATATCATTAAGTAAAATTCACCTGATGTTACCTTGGTATTAAGTAATTAAGTTAATAGAAAAAAAATCATGTCCGTTTGAATAATTCAAGGGTATTAGTGTTTGAATTATCTTATTAATTAAAATATAGAAATGTTGGTACTTAATGAGGAGCCTGCCAATTATTGCATAGCTGTTCTATGTTTGGATGAATGAAAGGAAAAAGCACTACTGTCATGGTGTTTTTGAAGAACGAAGATAGCAAAATTTAGCTTTCCTTTTGTGCACCCAGCAACAGCAGTTAAATCTCCTAAATTTCATTGGTGTGAGGGATATATCCGTTAATGATAGGATGCATACTTAAGCATAAATCACATTTATTCAGCTGTAACTAAATAATATAAAGCGACGGATACGTTAATGTTTGCATACAAGCACATACGAAAGCTTAATAAGAAGTAAAGAACAAGAGTATCATGGGATATAATAATTGGGTGTGATTGACGTAGTTGGTGTGGTTGATGCGCGCGCACCTTGGCATTTCTAGGGTTACCAGAAGTAAGTTCAAAAATAACATTTTCTTCTTCTCAAATGCCTGATTAATTTACAACAATCCCCCCCTTTTAATCATGCATTTGGGAAATGTTAGAAATCAGATTTAGCTCATTACTTAATTTCAGAAATTTTGGTTTGGGCAATGGCTTAGCGAAAATATTTGCAATCATGGAATTTGTATTGCAGTATGTTATCTCGATTGTATTATTTTCTTCTATTTCTCTTAAAAAGAAATATTTAACATTAGCATGCTTTAACCTGGTATTCATTTTTCCCTGTTTTATCAGAGCTATTGTGGACTTATTGTCCTCAAATATCTTAATGGGTAGTTTTTGAGGTAGTCCAAAATCTTTAAGGAGATTTAATATCCATTTGAGCTCTTGAGCAGCAGTAGCTGCAGAAAAAAGCTCGGATTCGGTAGATGATAAGGAGACACAATTTTGTCTCTTTGTGGACCAAAATATTGCGCTGTTTTCCAAGAAAAATAAATTTCCACCCGTTGACCGTCTCGTGGTTAAATCAGATGCATAGTCAGCATCAGTATAACAGGAAAGTGCTGGTGGGCTATCAGAATCAATTTTCAGGTAAATGTCCTTTGTAGAGTTCAAGTATTGAATCGCTCTTAGAACTGCTTTCCAGTCCCTCTCCTTTGGAGACTCATTTTTCCTGCTTAACAGATTCACCGCTAGGGTAATGTTCGGTCTGGTTACAGTGGCTATGTATAATAAAGCTTCGATGGCTTGCCTATACTTCGTATTGTCCACTGGTGGAGAGACGACCTCTTCCCTTTGGATAAGAAGTATCCATTGGTGTGTAAGATGGTTTGTGGATATCTGGACAAAACAGTTTTTCTATTTTTGATTTTTGGCTCAATAGGAACTTGCTTTCATCTCTTTTGATGTTAATTCCTAAGTAGTTTCTGACTTCTCCTAAGTCTTTTGCTTCGAAGAATTCGTTGAGAGATTTGATTAGCCTTTTAATTTTTTCTTCGCTTTTGCATGCTATAAGGATATCGTCGACGTAGACAATAATCATTATCGTATCATTTCCATCTTTCTTTAGAAATAAGCATGGATCTGCTGTACTCTGGGAAAAGTTACTATTCTTTAATACTTCTTCGACTCTTTTATTCCATGCTCTAGCAGCTTGCTTTATTCCATAAAGAGCTTTTTTTCAGTTTGCAAACTTTTTCTTCTTGTCTCGGTTGAATTGTATCTTCTGGCTGTTCCATGAATATTTCTTCTTTTAAATTTCCGTGTAGGAATGCTGCAGTGACGTCTACGTGTCTCAAGTGCATTTTATCATATGCTGCGACAGCAAGAAAAGTTCAACTGCAAAATTAACGCTTTCTGGTGCAAAGGTATGATTGTAGTCAGTTCCGAATTTTTGACTATAACCTTTTGCAACTAGTCGCGCCTTGTAACGAATGACTGTTCCATCTTCGTTTTCTTTCAGATTGAAAATCCATCGACAGCCAATAGGTTTCTTTAATACAGGAAGCTCAACCAGTTCCCAAGTTTTATTTCCGAATAAGGAATTGATTTCTTCGTCAACTGCGAGTAACCACTTTTCCGTTTCTTCGGAATTCAATTTATCCAAGTCTTTAAAATTCTCTGGTATGGTTTTTATTATGTTTGCTAAGTATCCTAAGCGTTCTGGTGGTTTCCGTTTCATTTTCCTTTCTGATCTTGGCTCCTCTTCGGATACAACTTCGTGTTTTTCTTAGTTTCTTCGTCGTTTTCAACATCTTCAGCCTCTGGATGGAGAGAAATTTCAATATTTTCATTCGCTGATAATTTTTCGACAAATTTGACGCTTCTACTGATTATTATTCGGTTTTCACCTGTGTAGATTCTGTACCCCTTTGATCGTTGATCGTAACCGACAAAAACTCCTTCAATCGCTTTCTGGTCTAATTTTTTTACGATTTTCCTTATGTACATATGCATAGGCTGTGCAACCAAATTGTTTCATATGAGCTAAATTAGGTTTTCTTCCGCTCCATGATCCTTATGAATCCTTATGAATGATATCCTTATGAATTCACCATTATGATCTCCTTATGAATGATCTCCTTATGAATCCTTATGAATGATCTCCTTATGAATTCACAAGCTCCTTATGAATCTTCCTCACAAGCTCCTCCTCACAAGCTCTGGTTGGAAGACGGTTCTGGATGTAATTTGCTGTATTTACAGCTTCACCCCAGAATTTTTTTGGAAGTCGGCTTTGGGACAGCAGGCACCTGGTCATCTCAGTAAGGCTTCTATTTTTCCTTTCACTCACACAGTTCTGAGGAGGCGAAAAGGGAACAGTGAGTTGATGTTTGATGCCGTTATTCGATGGAAATTCCTCCATTTTCTCGCTGGTATACTCACCACCGTTATCGGTTTGAAGTATCTGCATGGTTCTTCCAAATTTATTTCTTGTTATACCGACAAAGTCGTTTAATTTACTAATAACTTCATTCTTTTTAGCGAGCAAATAGATGACAGAGTATCTAGTAAAGTCACCAATAAAGGTTACGAAATAAAGGTTTCCACCAATACTTGGAGTACGTATAGGCCCGCAAATGTCACTATGTACAAGTTCCAGTGGTTTCCTTGCTCGAACACTAGCGGCTTTTGGATAAGTAATTTGTTGCATTTTATTCTTTATGCATTCTGAACAGCTATCATTATGAGTGCAATTATCTAATTTTATCCCTTCTGCAAGATTTTCTCTTATTAATTGTCTGATTGCGTCATAACTTCGATGACCTAATCTTGAATGCCATATTTGTATACAGTTTTTATTTTTACATTCAACTGCAAAATTAACGCTTTCTGGTTTTTTGATTAAAACAATTTTATATAAACTGGTATCGTCAGAATATGCGCGCATCACTATCCTTTTTGACGTACCAATTTTCCTTTTCGAATATCCATTACTAGCAATTTGTTTAACAGAAATCAAGTTGCTCTTTAAATCAGGAACGTAATAAACATCAGTCAATCGAATTTTCTACAATCCACATGCTTCTTTTAAATCAAGGCCAACAAATCCTCTGTCCTGCGAATATAAAATTTTTCATCTGCTTAAATGATTTTCGCTTGAGAATCCTCATATATCAGTTCAGTAAACAAACTTTTATCTCCTACTAGATGACTGCTCGCGCCGGAATCGACGTACAAAATTTTCTTATTTATATTTTGTTCTGAGCAATAACGCGGAGTAATTATTAAACCCTTTTCATAAACAGTACTTTGGACTGGCGCCGAAACATGCCTGTCACTGTCGGATTCACAGAGTCTATCATCGAAAGTGTCTGCGCTCATACAATGTCGGTTCGATTTTCCGACATGTTTGGTCACGCGAGCTTCTGATTTCGAGTTGTCAGGACAAGAATTGTTACTTTTCTTCTGCAATTTAAAATAACGCTCACGAGTATGACCACTGCGTTTACAAAAGGTACAAAATTTCTTTTGTCTACTATTATCATAATTCTACTATTATCAAAATTTCTAGCATTTATTGCAGATTTAAACGCCGTTGAAGAATTAGAACTTCGATCTGCTTGTTGTTCTAGTCTTCTGTTGTATTCGTCAGTGAGTTTCGTTTTTACAAGATCTGTAGTTATAAGAGTTTCCTCTCTAGCTTCAATGGCAGTTATAAGATTATTGTACGATATTGTATGATTTAAACTAACAAAAGTGCGGTTACATGCTGATCCGGAATGTTCTCACCAATAGCTTTTAGTCTTTCGACTAAATCCATCATATGAGTGATGTGTGCGATTATATCACCGTGTTCAGCCATTTTTATAGAATATAATTTTCTCAGAAGATATAATTTGCTGCTCAAATTGGAGCGCTCATGAATTGACTTTAATTTCTGCCATGTACCGGCAGTAGTTTCATTTCTAACATGAGTAATCTGAGAGTCGTCAATGCATAGATTTATTATAGCTTGTGCTTGTTTATCCCTCTTTAAAAATTCAACATCAGGTTTAGAATGTTGAGGAAAGTTTATATATTATATGCACAGTTTAAATTTTAGTTTCGGGATTTACAACATTGTCTCATAATCTATGAAGAACGAAGATAGCAAAAATTTAGCTTACCTTTTCTGCACCCAGCAGCAGCAGTTAAATCTCCGAAACTTCATTGGTGTGAGGGATATATCCATTAATGATAGGATGCATACTTAAGCATAAATCACATTTATTCAGCTGTAACTAAATAATGTAAAGCGACGGATACGTTAATGTTTGCATACAAGCACATACGAAAGCTTAATAAGAAGTAAAGAACAAGAGTATCATGGGATATAATAATTGGGTGTGATTGACGTAGTTGGTGTGGTTGATGTGCGCGCACTTTGGCATTTCTAGGGTTACCAGAAGTAAGTTCAAAAATAACATTTTCTTCTTCTCAAATGCCTGATTAATTTACAACAGTTTTAAATCTTTCTTCTGCTGCTAGATTGAGAAGCCCGTAGGTATGATAATCGGTAATAAATTTCATAAAACGTCAATCTTGGCAAAAAAAAGTGATGGACGATTGCAATGTGTACTAAAAAAAAGCTCTTAAGATTTTAAAGTATAGTGGACTACATGTTTTGAAGTTCATTTTTTGTCTTTTTTGGAAACCTGCGAAGACCGTTTTCAAGCTATGGCTGCCGAACCATAGATTGAGAAGTTTAAGAATATTTTAATATCACTCTGATTTTGATTTTATGCTCAAAAATCACCCCTCATCTTTTTATTATTTCCATATATATTAAATTATCTACCGTGCAAAAATTGAGTTTAATGTAATCCTTCTATCATTTTTGCTTATTTTTAGTGAAACTGCTGAAGCATACTGATAACGTATTCTTCAATCTCCTTCTTAAATTAAATATCAGGTAATGACAGCGTTCCCCTTATATTCGTTAGACTGGTATAGTAATTTCTTATGTCACGCCACTCCTGATGGAGTCTGGATTGCACGCGATGAAGATGTCCACCCGTTTCATACAATTACTAGCAATTCAATCGCTGTGTTCATAAAGAATGTTGCATTAAAAGAAATGAATAACAGTAAAAATGATACGATTTTTTAGTTATTTTTTTAGTTAATCATCTGAGGCTCATAGTTGCCGAGTATATATATATATATATATAACAATGAGAGAGAATAATTGTAGAAGACTTTGCTGAATTTAAAATCAGAGAAAAAAACATCCTTGTTTTGCTTAAATTTTGAATAAAACTCTATTGATTTCTAGGACGATCAGACACAGGTCCGTCTTAGATAGCAAAAAAAAATTCTGCAAAATGGAGGGACAGACAATCGAGTTTATATTATTGGTATCATATACGTATTTTCGTCAATCGATGGCGGTACATTCGTAGCCGCTTTTTTCACCCACTACTTTCGATATAAGTACATAT
Organism: Stegodyphus mimosarum; assembly: GCA_000611955.2. Lineage (NCBI taxonomy): Eukaryota > Metazoa > Arthropoda > Arachnida > Araneae > Eresidae > Stegodyphus > Stegodyphus mimosarum. Next base: position 347,888 of record KK121559.1, on the reverse strand, counting down.
TGCAGAATATATTTTTTTTCTGCTGAAGATAGGAACGTGTGTCCGATGGCCCTCGAAACTAATAAAGTTTTATTCAAAATTTGCGAGATAATCATGTTGCTGTTTTGCCTAAAAATTTTACAATGGCTTGTTTCTCTTCCAGTTTGCTAAATTTTATGATTTATTTCGTATTAGTATTCATTTCAATGAATATGTGACTGCACGCGTTTCTTTAGGATACGTTTCCTCTTATCATGAGTAGCTGTTGACAAAGTAGCACCATCATTTTTTCTTATACTCTCTTCATTATTTAAATTAATTTCACTACAACGGCAAATGTTTCCTAATACTACTTCAAGCTATGTTAATTAATTAAAAGCTAAAAATACCTTTTACGTAACCTTCAGTTATGACTTATATCTGGATGTTAGTCATGACCGAATACTGGAGCGATTTTCAGTTTTTTGGCAATACACTTTATTAAGTTACATGAAAATTTGTCAGAATAATTCTTTTTGGCTTGCGATGTTCTTAATTGAAAACCTATGATCACACGACAAAGGAGTGTCGATTTTGAGTTAGCGAGAGTTTACGCCGGGGATGGCCAAACTTCAAGATGATGAGAGCCGAATGATGGATTTTATGAACGTTGCAGATCCGCAAGTCCAAATTTATATCGTTTCAACAATAATGAGACAGGTTTTGAATGTAAAGAAACTTTTGAAGAAAATTAATGAATATGTGATTAACATGATTACATATAAGTATGAATAAGTGAATCTTATGTCTACTGTTTTGTGTTCAGAAAAGTTCATTCCCCCAAAATAAAAAATTTGTAACTCTTGTAGTGGGCAACTGGGCGTTTTTCCTTCAGGTAGAGACACCAAATGCTTTTTTCTGATTCCCTTTTTAACCCTTCGTTTATAATTATTGTTGTCTGATTTTAGTAGAAGTAAACTAACTGAATCTGAAGCATATTCATTGGTCTATAATTATATAAAACGTTATTTGAGTAAATTAAAAATCATTATTTAAAAGAAAATTGAGTGTTTTTTTAACTCATGAGCAGCCTTTCAGAAATGATATATTAAATAGTACATGTCAATCCGCACCGCAGAGAAATTAAAATTCGAGAAAGAACATTTATTTAAAAATAAGCTATTAACTTTATTAGGTTTTTACTTAAAAAATAATTTTGTTTTTCCACATAATTAACATGAAGACCAACATACTGAGATCATTCGAATCTTTGCATCCTAACCTAAGAAATTATTATACATTTTTTACCCAAACTTTGGAATAACTGCTTTTACTGATGCCCAGTATAGAAGAATTCACTAAAAAAGAATATGATCGCATTTTCGGTAGTATTTGAATAATCATTATCACTCATTACGGACCTAACTGATACAGTATCTGCCAAAATGTTTTAGTAATTTCATCATTGAAACTGTACATCATTGAAAATTCTTGAAACTATCTCTCGAATCGTCCCGATAATTTTGGATATAAATAACGAAGTTCATGCGCATCATTGAAAGTTCTCGAAATCACTTCTTGAATAATACCGGGCATACATAACCTATTCATAATCAATATACCAGTTCACGCCAAGCTATATAAATGCTTTGTCGAGCACATAATCCATCTGTCTACTAGTTGAACTCTTCAACCTAGCTGTTTTTTAAATACATGGCAAATCAAAACTAATGTTACAGGAAGAAAACATACCTGTTAGTGCTATAATGAATATATTTCACAAATGCAGATATAACATGAACGAGTAACTCTTCATATTTTTATGGACATGCACAGAACTTCGATGTGGAGGCCTTTTGAAACACGGCAGACGTCTGCACAATAGTTTAGTTCCTAGGCTCTTGCCAAATATGTATACGGATCCTCCATATTTTCACTGTTAAACTCATAAAGGCGATCAAGTGACTTATCGTCTCGTCTTGAATTTCTAACTGAAATAATTCAGACGAAAGCTAAAAATAAATTATTGTTAGCCTAACGGTTACATAGTACAACTTTCCATCGGGTTACCTTACCTGTGTACAAAAAATAAATCTCAAATGGAGTTTGAAATGGAGTCTGTAGGAAGAGTACACTTTAGAACGCAAAAGATTAAACTTTAAACGTTTACGGGGAGCAAAATTTTACACTGTAGTGAATTTCACACTGAAATTTGTAGTTATCAAGCAATGCATCATTGTACACATTTCGTTGGGCTACTAAGCATTCGTGAAGGACGTGCCAGACGCAAATGATAATCGAAAATTATGAAAAAAAATATCAACAGATTAAAAGAAGAGTAATGCTGGCAATCGGTTCAGCTGCAGAGCGACAGTACTAAGGAGTGAAACATCTTAGATACGCCGGGTAGCAAAATGCTTCTACCCTAGTGCGATATTTACCGGCGACTCTAACCTAGTGCAGCGAAATGCCTCTAACCTAGTGCAAGGTAGACAGAAAGAAGGTCATCAAACAGGAAATCGACAAAATACGAGAAAATATCACAAGCTTAAGAGATTTTGACAATATCAATACGTCGATTTTGAGAGAAACGGAAGAGGAGAGACATTTGTGTTCCGTTGATCCCTCATTACTTGATGCAACGTTATTGATATGAAGATTTGATGATTAAGGTGAACGATGTCTATTTGGAATAACAATATTTGATAAAATGGGAATTAAGCATTTTGACTAAAATTGAAATCGTTGTCAACCAGTGATTCTTCCCACGACCTCAAATATTTCAGCACACACAACCTTTGCAGAAATAAATTATGATCTCTGCGTAGGCTTACCAAGGTATTATTACGAAAGATAGTGCTCATTAAGCATCGTATTGTAATGGTTGCAAAATCTGGGAAGTATTGCATAAAAATGCCTAACTTGCTTAGGGATATGGAATTAATTTTGAAGCAGCTCCGTAAAAACTGAAACAAGTCTTCTAACCAAGTAAGAGCTGGAACATTCACTCCACCAAAAATAAAATCCTCATAAAATTCTTTCACAGACTTAAAAGAGCTCTGTATGAGCAAAACAAGTTTCTTCAGCAGTTACTCACACCATTCAAGGACTGAATAAACGTAGTACCCTACAACGAGTACTTTCAAGTGGATGAAAACAATTGGGGATCACACATAAGGAATGTAAGCAGATACTGCTTGCAGTAAAATCAACTTGAGAGAAAAATATTAGGGCGAATAATTAAATAAAAATATTAGCATTACGTTTTAGGTTAACTTCGTATTAGTATATTCCGATGACCATTACCTGTTCAAACAGTAACATAACCGGAACAGTAATTACCAGAAGTGGAATTATTTGTAATTTTACATATTTGTTGCTCTGACGATAAGCCAACAGTGAACAGTTTGAAATCTATCGAATTTTTACATACATAATATCAGAAATTTAATTAGCGATTAATAAAGAAACGCGACCATGCATGATTTCTATTTCAAATTCCATTTATATTAAAAAGTTAAAATATATTTGTTCGAAACAAGTCTCATTTCAGAGGGCAAATGATGGCAAGTAGCTTCCGAGCCGCATCTAAGGTGTCAGAGAGCCGCAGTTTGGCCATGTCTGCCCTATATGAAGCAGTAATTCGTTGCAAAATAGGAATAAAGACGCTAAAGCGTCAGCGTAAGCTGTAAGCAGCAATAAATACAGTACATGCAGGCGAATACTTAAGCTGTAATTTATTTGAATTTTAAGTAAGTTAAAACTGTTTCAATATGACTCAGAAAACATGCCTTTTAAAGCTATTTTTCGAAAGATGAATGCTACAGTTTGAATCTTTATTGCATCTTATTTCAATGTATAAATCTGTTAGAATGATCAATTTCGCTCAAACTTCAATTTCAGATCTCTGTCTCTGAGGTGCTTACATAAATTAACGACGCATCTGACGAAAGATCTCACGCTGAATTTGATGGAAGGCAATAAATTTCATAGTTCAAATAGAGAAATAATCCCGGTAAGATCAGAAGGAGGTCTGAATGTCTACGCAAATGAATGGGAATGACTACACCGTTTAAAGGTAATCTGGATGTAATGCGCCTGAGTTCCATATTACTAATATGCATGTATAAGAAATATTTAATTCTTGTTTACGTAAATCACATATAAATTAAATTAACATTCAACGTTCTCCGAGACGTAGATATACTTTCAAATTAATGTAATCACTTAAATTTAGCTTTAAATCATTAAATAGGAAACGCAAAAGTTGCATGCCCGATTGAGCAATAATAATCTTAAAAAAATCAATCTTTACAGGAATTTTTAATAACTCGCTTTATTTAAGTAAGAAAGAATGTTCTTCACCTTTATAAAATGATAGAGCTTTCGCTAGAATGAATCCGAATAATATCGAGGTCACTTAATTTTAAAGTCCATGTTTGACTGTAACTGAGCTCTTCCTGCCGTCTCTGGTTTACTAGGATTCTTTTTTAAACACAGTTTCACATTCTTTTTCCGACACAATATTTTAACTTCTCACTTTAAAAACTGTATGACCATAACTCAGAAAAAGGCTTAACTACCAATACAATTAATCATGGTTACAATCACAAGCTCATTTTAGGGATCATCTAGCAAGTCAAAAGCCGGAGAATTCACATTAGTCCTCCAGAAAACTAACAATTTGTAGTGATTATTAGGTTTTTTTCAGTTTTTTGTGATGCACGAAATGCGGGAAATCAACTGTACGCTTTCCAGAATATGAACCACGAATCTCTCACTTACCAACTGAACATGGTAACTACTTAGACTAATATAGCAAACTCATGGGAATAATTACTTATATTTTCTCCCACATAAAGGCCGATCGGGCAGAAGCAGGGACCGCACTCTGTCAGGTACAGGGAGTGATGTATTATCATCCGCTATATTTTATTTCGAAGTGCATTATGGAGGCTATTATATTTGGGGAATCGTAAACATTAAAAAGTAATTGTGTCCTCGTTGGAATTTGAAACACGGGACTTCCATTTGCCAGCTGGACATGCTAACCACTTGTTTCACAAGAGCCTGCCGAGACAAATAAAAAAGTTGTAATTCCTTACAGTTCCTCATCGAAATTTTTTTGTTCTTATAGAAATCAGAAATATAAATTTTCTTTCCTCACTTCTATAGATCTCACCATTCAGAACTCTTTGATTTGTCGGCTTGGAAATCAGATGAATTAAATATTACCTATTTCAAAATTTCAGAAGCATGTTTTCAACATAAGCATATTTGGGTAGTTCTCGTAAAACTCGTAAACTTGTATAAATTCCGTAAGTTCAGCTTTTTAAAACTTTACATACTTTCCTTTTAAATTAATCTTAGTTTAACAGCTATTTTTAATGTTTTCTGATAATTTCAGATATATTATTATTCAAAGCTAATGTGATTGTGCCCCTTCCACTTTCAGATTAAATTAAAGTCGTCGCTGAACATTTTGATTGTGACTAAGTACTTAAAACGTTGATTTAATATCAACTGCACGCACTCATCGCAATTAGTCAAATGAACTCATCAGGCCTCTTTCTGTTTTGTATATTCCTTTTAAACGACTTAAAATAAATATCCTCTTCTCTTTTAAAATCAGATTTTTAACATCTCCGGTACACAGATGAAATGGCAGCGCAGGTTTTCAGCCTTCCCACCAATGCTAAATCACCAAGGTTAAATCTTCAAACAGCCAAGAACATAAAACAGATTTTACATGTTCCAAAGCAAAGTAGGTGAGCCAATTTCTAACAAGTTCATTCCGTTTTTCTCCTTTCACCAATTTTCAATTATCTTTCCGAAAACGTATTGAATTTTCTACTATTTCAAATTTGTTTGTGAATGTAGTGATACGTATTACGCAAATGTTTTCCAGCTGTCAGTATTAGTTCCTGTTCTTTCGGAATTTTACTCGAATGCGTAAATTATGTTTCATCAAAATGTCAATAATTCTAGGTTTTACACATTTTGTTTCGAATTGCTTGAAATTCTTTATTAAAGTAAAGTAAATAACTTTTAACTTCGCATTTTATAGCACGTATTTTACTTTACCATACTGTAAATGAAGAATATTAAACAATAATTATCAAGTGTATCATATAATTAAATACTGTTTTTCTGTAAACGTCGACATTCAGTAAGGTAAAAAAGGCCAAAACTAAACTTGCTTTTAATCTATTTTATTTTTCTTTCGTTTTTGTAATTCAACGAACGCATAAAATGAAACTTATGTAGAGCAGAATATGTGAAGCTGTATATCATTACATGCATAAGGAATTATGTTCACATTAGACACTTCTAAAGCTCAGCCTTTGCATCCGGAGTCGTTGATTAAGATATGTTAAGGTTCCAAGGCATTTATCTTTTTAGCATGGCAATTATTGCCATTCCATGAGATTTAAGGTACTTTCCTTTTCATTCACGCCACTTAGCAAATGCGACTTCTCTGAGATGCTGCCATAAGAAATCGCTGCCATAAAGTGGAATAACATAATCGATTTATCTTTCAAATTAAACGTATACAACTCCTTAACTAAACGAATTATTTAAACGTAATGTCTATAATTTATTTACTGCATTTCTAACTAATGTAATTTGTAATATATCTCACATATGTGTTTTTGTGATATACATTATCCATTAGGTTTTCACAGCTGTCCTTCACAAACTTTTTTCTAATGTTTTATATTATCTACCTTGGTACAGAATAATCGTTTAAGACCCACCAAATGATGAATGTCTTCAACAGCGATTTAAATTTTTTTAAATACATTTCGTTATATATGTTTGAAATAATAGCCATTGCTATTACTTCAAACATAATATTAAATAGTAAAGTATTAGTTGTTACTTCTAATGTATTAAATATTAAAGTATTAGTTGTTACTTCTAATGTATTAAATATTAAAGTATTAGTTGTTACTTCTAATGACATCTGAAATGAAGAAGTAGTATTGATTTTCTTTACGGATAATGTAAACAAGGAATAAATTAGCAATTATCGAATACTATGGAAAGGATATTTAGTGAAAATGCACATTATTTGTAGGCATCATGTTAAGGCTAAAAATTTCTTACTGGCTATATCGGATTTAGTCAGACTTACAGAGATTTGAAATAGACTCATCTCTTGTCCAAAACGTGCTTATTTTCGGTACCGAAAAAATTAACTCCAAATCTCATCTAGTATATTTTGCAATGAAAGGTGAAGCCAAATTAATAAACTTAGTATAAACACTAAAGAAAACGCTCTCTCATGTAACCGTAGCATAAATCCTTTCATTGACTCTACCTAAAAACCAAAGCAATATGTAAAGAAATGGACCGAAGAGAACGAAACACCAAAGAGCAGCGCAAAGCAGTATTTTACGGGAATGTCATACCGAAAACGCTGTAAGCTATATTCCTGCCACTCGTAATCGTTCTCTGGACACTCTTTAAAAATGGGAAATTTTCACCCTCGTGGTTGGAAATAGAAGTTTTGATCAAATTTATAGCATACAGACAGAAACTCGTTTTAATGAAAGAATGGGAGAACATTCATTATTCTTACGCCAAGGAAAGATATCTGTGTTTTATTAATATTAATTATTATTAAATTCATTTTCTAAAACCTTTGCACTCAATAAACTTTAAAATCTTTTTTAAGCATTTTTAAAATGTAAATGACTGGGAAAATTCAAAGAGGCTTTTTAACGTCCTAAAATTTTTCACATTCTTTTTGTTGGTCAAAATGGAGCAGAATATGGTGGTTTACTTTCAAGTGGGCTAGGAAAAAGTATTTACTCATTTCAAACAATTTGACGTTTATTAAAAATTCGCATATATTTCTTTTGGCTTGAAATAAAGCAAGAGTTACACCACATTTTTTACCTACATTTGAAATAATTATTCCTGCACTTGTGCAATTTATTTGTAGCGATGATTAAACTTTAAATCATGTACTGCTGCGAATTATAGATGAAACCTGAGGCATGGTAATGTACCTATTTTGGAGGAACAACCTTTATTTTTGAAGTAGTAAATAACTTGTTAACTCACAAAAGTCGCATATCAAGGTTTGTTAACATTTCAGTTCAAAATAACATTATCTGGCAACATACATTACTCAATTATTTCTTCGTTTTGAGCTCCCAAGAAACAACACATTTCATATAAAATTATTTATACCATTCATGGGTCATAAAATTCCATTAATCAAAATCTTCATTAACTTATGAACGAAAAAAACTAATGTCAACCGTTCTTATATTATTTAACACATTCTCGCACTCAGTTTTTTATATCCTTTTTCATTGCAGATTCATACAAACATGCATTTCATTGCAAATTCGTTTATTTATTCCTTCGCATTCTCATTCAATACTTATGAAACGTTACACATCCTCTGTATTTTCATTTTAAAAAATACAGTTTTATTTTCTTCAGCAATAACTTCAGATACGGGAGTTTCTGAAGTTACTGCTATTTACATGCTCCCGCCAATGGATCGCATGGGTGAAGCTTTGGCCACCACGATTAGTTGATTTAATATAACTGGATTTCTTCATCTGGTGCATATTAAAAGCATGATTTTCGAATACCCCATTCATTCCGAGGAAGATCTAATAGTCAGACTATCAGTTGTTGCTGGAAATATATGTGAAATGCATGAGATCTTTGTTAAGGTAAGCAATTCCATGCCCCGCTGCTGTGAATCTTATTTGCTAATGATGGGCGCACATTCATGTACCAGATGGGAAAGCTGAAGCATTAAAATGTTCGTTTCTTTTGGCTTTAAAAGTGTAACTTTCATCTTATTATATAAAAGAGCAATCCAAAGTTTCGTTAAATTTAAAATGACACGCTGTATAAAATAAGTTGTCATGTGTATTAATATCTTAAAATGAAAGAAGAAGAATCATTTCATAAGAATTTCATAGGAATAAATCATGAGAATCATTTAAATATTTTTTCTAAATCGTGGTTTCCACACTGTGGATCAAAAGACAGTTTTTGTTGGGTCATGAAAAGGATTGAAGTACTGTTTTTCTTAATGTACAATTATACCCATCGGCTTAAAATGATGAGTAATTTGTAACTATAGTTTAATTATTAGCAGCTGAACACTTCTGTACTTCATTATTACATTACTTTCTTCTTGGAATCTCATTCTTTTAGGGCAGTCATATGCGTAAGAATTACGATAAATCATATCTGTATCTGCGATTAACGTATCGTATCGTATCGTATCTGCGAGTCACAAGGTTATAAAATTTAGTAAACTCTGTTTTAAATCATGCCTGAGTGCGATAGAGCAATTTATTGAATAGGCGAAGACAGTTTCAAGGTTTTTCACAAATGAGACGAATTATTTTCTAATACGCGCAAAAAGACAGGATTTGTGAATTACAAAATTTATCATTTGTTTACCGCTTTTGAATTAAATTTCCCAGCGTTTATGACAGTGGTTATCAATATTGATTTTACAGTAACTGTGCGGAAAACTATCCAGTCTGTTTAAACCACCTTTATAAAATCATTTAAGAAACATATCCTCGCAGTATTAAGGAATAATATCATAAATTATTTATAGCTCTGTCAGAGAGATTTATTTAGATATTGGTGAATTTTTTATGTACACACTTTCTTCCTTCGTAAACCAGATTTCAATTAAAAATAATTGCGAAAAAAAACCACACTGTTTTTATAGTAACTGTTGCCGTAATATATTCGTAGTAATGAGCATGAAAGAATATTAAAATCCTGCGAGTAAGCTTTTACATTTTATTTAAACACTGAACTCATATCCTAAATCAATCAAAATTAAATTAAAATACTTCACTGAGAGGCAACGAATTAAATTTAAAAGAAGAAATTTCGCAAGAAAAATTTACGAAGTTATACGAAAATGTTTTGTTACATGGTGACAATAAATATATAAAAGTTCATTGAACACAGCCGTAAAACTAGGAGTTTAACATTTTTCAGTTGTAAAATTTTCCTAAGTAAATTTAAAACAAAAATCACCCGTTTACGTCCAAATGCACAATTTTCTAGTGATTCTAGCTTCTTTTTGAAGCTACATGTATGAAGTAAATTGCTAAATATTGTGAAGCATTTTAATATTTTAAACATTTTATAAACGTGAATTAGGCTCCTCATACCAATGATGCATGTGGTTATAATAGCATAAGGAAATGACTATTAAATATTTTTCACAGTTTATTATTGCATAAGTTTCATGTAATTTACCTCATTCAATGATCCGTTTGCCATAAATTACAAAATTTCAATCAACTGATTAATTTCGCTCATAAGTTTTCAAGTCCGTATATAGTTACGCCTTTTCTCATTTAGATACAGTATACAAATGTTTAGAGATTGCTATAGCTTCATATTTTAATGAAAGGTAACTTGAGAATATTTGCACTGTTAACGGAAAATGGGTAGTTTTAGAGCATAGTACCATATTTGTAATACTGTCTATTTAAGACAAAAAAATGCATGTACTTTTTTGTCAGATCTAGAAAATTACATAGATATATTCAGAAAATATTGCTTTTAATCTATGTGGTGCCATTTCTTATCTTCGGTTATTTTAATAGACGTTTTAATAAGAGAAGTGTGATATTTTGAATTCAACAGAAACTAAACTATAAGCAAACATTTATTTTAATGTGATACGTTAATTTCTCAGCTGATACTTCCATTAATCAGGTTATAAGGATGTTTTGCAGTCTAGCGAATGTTTTTTTTCATTTTGTTGTGCCTTTTAAGTGCAGATCATATTCGCGACGGAGGATCAGATGCTTAATTTTCAAGAATGCTTAATATATCGACAGGAGCTTTGCAGAACACTGCTACTGAATAATGAAAAAGGGGAATTTCTGAAGTACCATTAAAGCTTGAATATCTATCAATATAAGATTAGAATGCACGACAAGAAATTCAGATGTATCTCCATACAAGCGCATATAACTTTCTTAATTCTTGCGTATTTTAAATTATATCTTAATTCACGAGTATAAGCTTTTTAACTACCTTTTCTGAATATAATAGCGAATAAACCATTTCTATAGATAATTTGATTCAATCTGTTTCTAAGGGCATAGCCAAATATTGAACTGAAATATGAATGTGAAATAGAATTAAACTATTGAATTTTTATACTAAATATGTTAAGTATTTCAACCGAGATTTATCACAAATTAATGTGAAATTTATTTCTGACTGCAGTTTCGTTCTGCCGCAGTTGAATAAAAGACTATCATTTTTACTATTAACACTGTATTATACAACGCTTTCCTGTAACAAAAACTTGTTTAGTAACAAAGCTGGACTGCGTTCTAACGAAATCGAAGTCCGTAATAAATTTTGTATTTGGTTTTGCTAATTCTGTATTGAAATTTCTCCCCTATTTACTATCAAACTGTAGCAAAGTTGTTTTCCTCATAAAATTATCATTGCGTTTTCTTCTGCATAATAAATTTCAAGTAATTTCAAATTATGTAGTTATTTAAGGTTTATGAGAAAGGAAAGGAGGATTATTTATCTTTAGAAAGAATGCTTTTCATAAATGATTCAATGAATACATCCTCACTCTCACCTGCAGAAAAATAAACATTTTGGCTCGAAATCCGAGTGAATCCATAAAATGCCAGTCTATATACTATATACTAATTAGAGTTAAATAAAAATAGCAAGTTTAGAGGCCTCATTCAATTAATCCTAACAGTAATATTGAATTAAAATTGAGGGTTGTTTTTAAAACATCTGTGTAATTTCGAGACATTTCTTGAGAGAAGTTTATGATTAAATTTTGAGAATTAGTTAACGTATGTGTTGCAACCAAATGTCTTTCTAACAGTTATATTAGTTATCCTCATATATATATAGAACTGCAGTAGTAAATGTTTTGTAAACATCCGAATGGAAATTTCCAAGATTTTCTGTTTAAAATTCAAAATATGCTCTAAATGCTAAATAAATTCGAGATGTTTTTACATGCATATTTATATTTTTCTATACAGTGCACTCAATTTTATTCTCTGCAAAACGACATTTCCTTTGGAGTTACAGCTTTCATTATACAGTTGTTCATTCATAATACATATAATACATAGTATCAGTTTTACAAAAAAAAATGAAAAAGAAGTTTCCTTAGATTTGCATTATATACAGCGTCTGTCTTTAAAGAGCTTTGTGAAGCAATTATCGTTCAAAATTGTTGGCACCATAAATGATAACGAAAGCAAAATGGGAATAGACAATACAGAGACTGATTTATAGTCACAAAAGAATCCTGATCTGAAGCTGTCAGAAACACTAGATCTTGTATCTCAGGCAATAGGTCTTAATATCGGATGTACGTGAGGGGAAAATTTGGCTCTCCTAGCCCACCTAGGCTTTTTTAGCTGTGAACTAAAGCGAAACACAGTTTATTTTTCTAGCAGCGTTGATTTAAAATGATGCTCTCTGGAGTGATAGAATCACAAAAATGCGTTTATTTCAGAACTTGAAAAATGGAATGAATTCGAGACAAATAAGTAAAGCAGTCAGTCGTAAATTTCTATTTATCAATCCATTTCTCTATCGTGGACGATTAAAAGAGTATATAACATGGATTTAAAATCTTTGTAACATAAATCGAAGAAGTTTAATATTTTAAACCAACTGCCTTAAGAATGTTACGAATAAGTGTATTAGATCTCAGTCTATTGCAGTCATTTAACATAAGCACTGAATCCTCTAACAAGTAAAATTTTGAAAGCATTTGCCACTTCAGTCGAAGCTGTGGAATAGCTTTCACAAGTGATGGAATTTAATATTTCTTCCTTAACTGATTTGAGTATTTTTGCTATTGCTGATTTGAAGTTCAGATATTGATTTAAAGTGTAGAATAGGAACTGACGATACATAAGCAAGTAACATTCTTTTATCCTTATTTTCAGAAAATTAACTTTTCTTATCGAAATGCCTAAGGGTTATATAACAATTATGTAAGGGTTACTGGTAATGTGTTACTGCTTTGTTTATTGTAAAACACTTAAGTTAATACTCTGGATGAAAGCAAATAATATATAGCTCAAGAAGCCTCTTTTATTAATTGAAATAACGGTGAAAATGTTTATAAAAATTTCCGATAGATCAAATATATGCATTTTCAAAAGTACAAAATAAAGAGAGAAATTAATATGTTTATTATTTTTAAATCGCCCAGTCTCTGCTAAGCAACTGCAGTATAATTTGAAACAAAAGATATTATGCCTCTAGAATAACAAAACTTTTAATAGAAAAAAACTATTTGCCACCACTTTTGGAATATACAAAAATTGTGAAGTCTCAGGTAGAGACGTTTCTGATGTCAAAACATCTCGATTCAACTACAGAGAAAACGACTTTTTTTCCACTGCAATTTTGGACTTCTGTACGTTAACTTTGGTTTACTTCATAATAAAATTTTTTATAACTTGTATCCCATATGCTACTATAATAATAAGAAATTGCATTTTGATAATTGATCCTATTATCAAAATGCAATATTGGTAAAGCAAATATTGGTAAAGCACAAGCAAATATTGGTAAAGCTAACAAGTGGGAATGCACTTTGCGAGAAATATAAAGCTACCTTTGAAGCTATATAGAATTTAGAAACTAATGTTACACGGAATATTAATTAAATTTACTTTATATCAAGATGAAAGCAGAGTGAAACACCAGTAAATTTTGCATTCTGTAAGATAATGAAATGCATTTTTTACGGAGTCCTATCCTTAATTTTAGGGAATGCACTTCATGTGTAAAGAAGCTTAATAGTTATGTAACCTCTTAGAATGTGGCAAGCAAAGAGTACAATAAATGTATGTAAAATTTCATTTATATTTTAAACTACAGTTAAATCCTTAAGTAGAGTGAGTGTGTTTGGGAAATTAGCAGACAGAACTTCTGACCTATTGTACAATTCATCAGACTCGATTTCTTCGTATGCAAATTATATTCCTTATGTTAATTCCTCAACGTATTTAAATTCCAGAATTAAATTGATTGAAAGTGTAATCAATGTCTATGATACATAGTTAATTCAAAATTCGAACATATTTCAGTACATCCTGAATAAAGCAGCTTTGGACTCACTATATGTCTGTTTGGTAAGATATTCGAAATTAAATTAGATCTTGTGTTTTAAAAATACTATTTTTAAAAAATCATTGGTTATAATTATCAAGTAACAATTAGCTCTCTTGTGAAATTTGATTAAGAATAATTAGTCTAACGATATTTCGCCATCAGTAGGAAATGTTTCTAACTCTGATACTTTGTTACAAAATTCTACTAAAACAATTTTCTGAACCTGAAATACTAGATAAATTAAGTTCTACGGTTGATTCAGTTTAATTACTAGATTAACAAGCTAGGATCAAAGAATGAGCACATGTTTTGCATCTAAAGCAAATAAGTTGCAATTTCCAATCCAAAGTATGCGATTAAAAGGTAATCAAATAATTTGTTCAAAACAAATTCAAAGCGATGAAAATGCCACCTCTTGAGGCTATCTCTGTGATGTGTGTTTTCGTTTCATTCATTTCATTCGTTTCTTCTCAGCTAATCAAACTCTCATTCTTTGCATAGCGTGCAACTTCCGGAATCCAGCGCGGGAAAACTCCGGCTTCATTCTGGAATTCTTACGAACGATTGAAGCTTATAATTAAATCCTATCTTGCTTAACTGTCCGAGTGTTAATGGTTGGTGGAACGTCGGAATATAAACATCATTTCCATTCGCAAATGAAGGACCGAAATCAACTTAAAGTCCCCTTGCATGAAAGCGATCTCATGAGACGAGTCTCTATTCCGAGATGCTATGCCGTTAAATGAATAGCTGGAAGTCCATTTACCCTTCTTCGGGCAACTCTTGCACACTTGTTACGTTGTAATTTTAATTACATTCAACGAGTTACGAAGACTGAGCTCCGAAATTTGTATATACGTACCTCCTAATGGAACGAGTCTTACATTAAATCTGAGTAATTGCAAAGCTCGTGGAAACAATTCCAACAATTATAATCAATGTGTGTGGAGGAGGTATTTTCACATTTAGAAAAATTCATACAATCATTATTTACTCAACTCTTTATTATTAGATTAAATGTCTTCACATTTGGTGGCATATGTGATAATTCCGTAGTTACGAAACTTCATTAAGGAGCTACATAGAATACTTTAAGAAAAGAAGTCTGTTAGCAGGGATCCCGTATATTTTTCAAACACAAATTGTCAGGACTGAGTGTTCTGTGCATACTTTTGGCGAACATGGTCGTAATAGTGTTAAAGTCCTGATCTTGAACAGGGAGCTGAATGTAGCTATGTTCAGTGGAAGTGGTAGAATAACTGCACGCAAGGAGGGTTTAAAATTACCCTTTTATTAAACTACTATTTACAGCCACTTCCCAACTCGGAAGGGATAACAGAAAATAATGACCGCACTTGGGTATAAACTGAACAATCAAATAATTTAAAATAAAGTTAAGTAGAAAATTAAGAAGTCGTTGCTCTCAGAGCTATAAACGCGAGGTTGGCCCCTAAGCTAAACTATCAAGGGTGCGTAGCAAGACTTAGCTAATACTCAATAAGTATATTCAATACATATTCAATAAGTATTAGAGTAACAGCGCTAAGGCTTAGAATTTAAATACTAACTAGTCAGGCGAACTTCGACAGAGCCGCAGTGATCTGAGACTAAAAGCTCTCTCACCCTGAGAAGTTCCTTGCTAACCTTTAAATACAAAACTTAGCTCCACTTCAAATTAGCATAAAGCTAAAACGCGCGCTCATTCTAACGGGAAGTTGAAATAAGAATTCACAGGAAAGAGAAATAAACATAAAACTTTGTTAGTTTAAACTAAAACCTTACAAAATAAATATTTTTAAGATGACAATCAAATGGTGTCACTCCTTTTATCTCAGAAATATAATTTCGTTTGCCAAGAAAAAAAATATTCCTACGCGTCATTACTTTAAAACATTCAAACGAATTAAAAATTAATGATTAGTGTTCATAGCGCTCATAGAATAACACTCATGGAAATTTCAGCGTATTTTTAAATATACTGAAGTAAATATTATTTCAAATGGCCACAATATTATTCAAATGTATTCGAATTACTAAATTATTATTGATATACAAAGAAATGAAAGCTCATGCTTTTTCATTATTTCACTGTTATGTAGTCATACGTCACATGCTTAAATTTAGAAAAGGAATATTAAATAAAGAAAAAGTACACCAGAAGATAAAAATATAATACAGGATTTAAAAACAATAACTATGAGGTAAAAATATAAACGCTGTTTTCCTGAAATCCCATTCATTCATTACTTAATGAGTACTTCTTTTCAAAGTTAAATCATTTCTACATGTAATTATTAACTAGAGTTTCATTAATATCTATCCATTTTTTACTTAAATTACTTTAATTTTTAACTGAACTCTAAATTTTCAGAAATAAACATTTATACGTTTCCGAGACGTAGTGAATATAGTGGTTTAGTGAATTAATCCTTTGGGAATTAGCAGTTTGGTTATCAGTTAGATTACTTACAGAACAGGAACATATTATTAATTTTTTCCACACATGTGCATAAATATAGGACAGTTATGTGTAAACAGATCTCACCAAGGAAACTTTTCAGGTATTTCTAATGAAAATTGTACCGTTCTAAAACTTTATTTATCACATTACTGTCCGGTGTGCGATAATCATAGAAAATCAATTTTCACCAGGCAAGAAAGTGTTCCGTTTTATTAGCTCAAGCTTTGCTTTCGCAAATTTTACTCTAAAGATAATCTCGATAAAGCTGTTTTGAGAGAAATATTTGCATGACAAATTTAGAAAATCTGAAATGTGTTACATCAGAAAAAGAACTACATATACTTAAAATGAAGTCCAAACTGGTTGTATGAAGAAAGATATCTTGGTGACAATAAATTTCGCCACCCGCCCTGAAAAAGGAAACAAATCTTTTGCGGGTATAGTTCATATGGAAATAATTTAAGTTTAATTTGTGTGTCGTGCATTTTCGTATCCGAGAAAGACACAAACTACAGTATAATCAATTTACACGAAAAATAGACGATAGACCTCACGTGGAAATTCTTCGGTGAAACAACTGGGTTTAGAAATAGAGTTTCTTATGTAAAGAATTCGGAATCAAATCTGTAACACGTGCGTATAAAAAGATTTTACGGCCTGATCCCTTCCGTATCGTTACTTTTCGGTTCATGTGCCCTGTAAAAAATTCTGTACTACACATAAAATAGTGACAGCTATTTAGATGGCATGGACTACTTAAATTATACAAGACACGGTTTCTGAAAACAGTTAGAAGAAATAAAATTAAAAAGAAAATGGCTCCGTTCAGCTTAAAAGTAAGATTTTTCTAATTAATTAGTTCTCCTAAATATTTTGCTTTTCAATTTTACATAATTCTCAATTTCTTCTTATGTACCTAATTTATTTCTATAGTGGGGATGGATATGGTGTAAGCAGGAATAAACACTGAAAGTAATCGTTCGCGTAGCTTAACTGTTTAAAGGTCAAAATGACATTTTTTTATAAATTCATCAGCTAAGTTAGCAATTAAAATAAGTTCTGAAACTGACATTGTTTTTCGTATTTTAACTTAAAATTACTAACACAATAGTTTTCATATGTATTATCCAGAAATATGGGGAATTATCTCCAATTTATGCTCTATTTAGCTTTATTTTTTGAATTTTAAACTGCTTTCAAAATCTAACCTCAGGAAATTTTAAGATCATGCTTGTACACTCCCACAGAAGTAATCATAACACAAGTAGTCAAGATTTTGACGATGAAATATTGTCTAAGTAATTTATTTGAAGAAAATTAAAATTAAATTAAGAGAAAGTTAAAAATATATTTATTTCACAAACATAGATTGTTGTTTGGGAGTGAATAGACTAAAATGTTTTACAGTAGTATGGTTTTCAATGTCTGCTTGCTGTTAAAATCTGCACTACTTCAAGAATTTATAATTTGAATTTTCCTTTCTATTTTATTAATCTTACGTTTGATTTAACTGATTGTATTAATCTAAACATTTTTAAAACGTACGTAGATTTAAAACAAACGTAGATTTTTCTTAAAAAGAAGAGAGATTTCAAAATTCTGAAAAAAAATTATTATAAAAATTCCCTTTCGTAAATAAAATTTAAGAGGTAAGTGCTCTGTGGTGCTCCAGTGGTTCTCAAACTTTTAGCCCCACTGTCCCCTTTCACATTGCTAGAAGATAATTTCCTCTCCTTTCCAGTCTCGAAAAATAAATGCATAAATTAATTTAAATTTAGATTATTTTTAAACTTGTTTTATAAATTAAACAACAGAAGCATAGAAAATTTTGGTACATACCAAAACGCGTATAAAACTTTTATTTTACATTCATAAACTGTATTTAAATGCTTAACAGCTAAATAAAATGCGACTGCTTTCTTCTTTTCTGATGCTATGAAATTTTCTATTAGGAGAGAATTCGTTCTTACGGCTTATTTATACGAAACAGTTGCTAACAAATGTCTAGGCAAAAAAAACATTACCTGAAAAGTATTCAAAGTTTAATTGTTGAATTACGAATGATTAAAAACGTAAAACATTCTGGTACTCTTTCAAAAGCTTTTCAGGATTATATTTTCATGTTTTTTTTCATGTGTATGTCAAATATAAATTAATTTCTTCAGGAAATCCTCCAAAAAGGTACCCCCTCCACCCGTAAACGAAAAATCCAAGAACTTTCTGCCGTAGTAAAATAATCTTAAGCGTTAGATCAGAGATTGCCAGCCAGGGGGGGATTTCCAACGGGGGGGGGAATTTCGTAGTTTCCGGGAAGTTATCCTTTTATTTAGCTATTATGTATTTAGTTTTAGTTTATGAATGTGAAAGAATACTTTTATTCAAGTTTTGGTAATTATCAAGATTTTCTATATCTTTTTTGTTTAATTTATAAAAAATTTTTAAAATAATCTAAATCTGAATAAATATATATGTATTTTTCGAATTTGGGACAGGAGGAAGGGAGTGAACTGCTATCAGGGGCGAAAGGGGCGCATGGGGGCAAAACAGGTTGCGAAACACTGCTTTAGATCTTGTTCTTCTGATCTGCAAATATTCTTATTTTCTGATGGTCGAACTGTTTTCTTCTTTCCAATTAGAAGTGTCGTTTGCAATATTGTTGGCCCATAACCATGCACACCTTCTTCAAGATTCAGGTTCGCATCTCGAAGAAAGTATGCGTAGTTCTAGCAGTATATTCCTCCCTCTCTTAAAATAAAATGTCGATCTGTTCCTCACGGTGAACCTGGACAACGTTCTCGCTAAAGAGACAGCTAAATGACAGAATTTTGCCATTTGGTGATCAATGAATCCGGTCACTGGGAAAAATATTTACTTGAGCATGTATTCGGTATTGTTTATTTTACTTTGAAGATTCTTTAGTACTACTTTAAAGGCATGTATTTATCATTTCTGTCGGTCAGCACTCTATTCTATATTTAGCATTCCTAACTTATGTGGAGAGAGTAGTGCCTATAGATGACCCAACACTTTGATTGAAAGTTATTGACGGAAGTTAATGGAAAGCTAATTTAAGTAATATGTATATTTCAGAAGTCTTAAGTCCTTTTCTCTTGATAAAAAGCTAAATTCCAACTTGATACGCACAGTACATAACGAGATACAGTTTACTTACTAGTATATTTATTATTGCTTAATAATAGAAGGTATTTAAAACCTTCAGCGAGGTTGAGAGATTTGCTTTCAAATTGTGATTGCTTATTCACTAAGGTGTTAGAAATTCCTTGAGAAACATTTCTGTGACACAAATGTTAAAATAAGCATATGCTTTAAAATTCATATGTTAAATAGAGTTCGTCTCTCATTATCCCTTTTAAGCAATAAAATCTGACACACTGTACATTAAGTAGCTATAGAACTATTTCATGACGTTGGGTATGAAATAATAGAAAAGAGAACCCTGAAATGTAATAAAACGAAAGATTTTAGGTTACAGTATTGTTACGGAAACCTGTAATGTAGACCGTTGGCAGCGGAAAAGAGTAAACTCAATTTTACTTTTATATATGTCTTGATAAAAGGGTAGGCCTCACTTTACAATGTATTTATACAACGCATTATCTAGAAATAAGAAGTAACTATTTTCAAGTAAATACACAACAGCTCTAGGAGATTTTCGGATGGTAAGTACATTTGATGTTCTTCAAGGTCTACGATGTTATTTATTGAGAAAAAGTTGAATTTGGTACTAAACTGAACTAGTACAAAAACCTGAAAACACAAACTAGTACTCAAACTTGTTTAAAAAATTCCATTCTAAATTTACATACGTTCAATAAATAAGGAACGATTCATTGAAATTTTCTACAGTTTTTCAGAGAGTTTCATTATTGCCATTTAAGAAGTTCTTTAAACTAAAATATTTTTAAATATATTTTATCCTAATATTTTATGTAGTGTATAAATAATTTTCTTAATATAGTTTTAAGTCTGTGACCAGAATTGACTCTTCCGAATTGCAGTGTTAAATTACGAAAAAGTGGAAAGTCTTTTCCACTGTTACTCTCAATAAAAATAAACATATACATTACAAAAATTATTAACATCTCTTTTCCTTTTTCCCTTGCCTGAACTACAACATTTAAAATAGAGAGTCACAATTTTCCATCAACGACAGGAATTTAAAAACCTGATTCTGATGGGAAATTATTTACAATCTAGAAGGGTATTTTATGCACACTAGATTACCGTAAATTAAAGTTTGAATTTTTTCATCACTACTGGGAAAATTAATCTTCGATCAGATTTCGTGAAGTATCCCAATAAATAAAATGTTGCAATATTAAGTCAGTTTATTCGCCACTGAGTTAAATCTAAGACTGCCAGATGGAGAGAATTCAAATGATAATATTTCATGAAGCGCTCACTATTATCCAAATGAAAGAGAAGTGTAAGCACAGTATGTAACCGAATTCATCTTTCGGGTCGTCCTTCAAATGTATACAATTATACAATATTCTTGGCAGTAAAATACCTCTGGTAAGATCTTTCTCATATAATATGTCTTTAAGATGTTAAATTAAAAACGATAAATCAAGTAAATTGTTTTTTGACATACCTTTGAAGCCATTATAGTTCACAAGTAACCAAAATCGGTTAAATGACTTGATCATTTTAAGAAAAATGTAAATTGCTTCTGTACATTCTATATTTTATAGAATTAATGACTTAATAAGGCTCTCCGCTTTATTCCAAGCAAACAAATTTTGTCTTTCAGCACACTGTCGACACATTCCTTTTTTAGAATTTTCAGCAGTAATGGGAATGGCCAACTTTTCTTTTCAATGATTTAATTAAGACAAAATATTTTCGTAAATGTACGTTTAAAATAATGCTTGGTATAAGTGAATGGCATATTCGCAATTGCAGAAGACTATTTTCATTTCATATTCCAAAGATATGGATTTTTATAAACTGAACACAAAATTTTCATTTCTTTTAAAGCTATATCAAGGCATGACATCCTTAATTTTCAGCTGAACGAGAAACAGTCATTTAACTACTTGATCATCGAAACCAAACCCTTGATGGAACTTAAAAAGGTATAATAAGGCTAGAAATTTAGTCGAAATTTTCTTACCAGTTCCTTACAGCATTGTAAACTCACGACTGAGCACGTCATATAGATTTTTATGACTTTACTCAATGGTAGACGATCAGTTTGCTTATGTCGTATATTATTCTGCTTGAGGGATATTTCATGCCTATAAACCTTCTCGCCGTTGCTGTTCTTAAAACATATTTTTGCAAGTACAGCACGCAGACGTAAAGCTGAAGACATGGCTACTATGAAAGACAAAAATATAGAGAGTGAGATTGCGTGAAAATTGTTCTTTCAACAGATTCACTGCATTTCATGAATAACAGAACCATAATTTATTTACACTCCTAGAGTAATTTTCTGGAATTATTCATTTTTGTAAGTACGATATTTTTTGATTAAAATTTAAATGCCTTGATTTTTTTTGATGGGGGTTGTGCTAGAGACTCGAAGAGGATGAATATATGTAGTGACACTCTTAACTGTGATATTTTATTATTCTTAAATAGTTTTGCTGTAACATTAGGTGACTATTCAGTTACTTTCTTGTTAAGATTTCAGTAGCTTATCTTTAACGTATACATAAAAAGCGGAATATAAATGTGCATCTTTAATTGAATAATACATTAAAGAGCTGATAGTATAACGAAGCAATTCCCTAAAATCTGATGTCTAACTAAAAGTAAGTATAATAAATTATTATTTCTCACCATCGCCTTTCTAATTTGTAATGAATGCATAAACATTTATTTGTAACAACATAAATGTTAATTCCATATTGGCTAAGTTTGAAAATTTTTGACTACATTAACATTTTTTAAATCATTTTGTTTAAATTCCTAAAGGCAACCGCTTTCTTCAGTGAATAAAAATAATTATTTTGGATTTTATACATTTTGCAATATTTACTATCTGTAGATTTGTACTTTTTCTACAACTGTTATAAAGTTAAAGAATCTTACCATTTTGATTTAGTTATTACACTACAGTTGTTAACTTTATTTGCTGGTCAGCTTTCTGAGTTTAATTGATCTATTTTTTTGTGTCATATCCATTTTTATTATTCTTTCGGTTAATTTATGTATATCAAAATTTTAACACATATTTGCTTCGTGTTTTAACAAATATAGAGTTTATCCTACATACGTAAACAATTGGCTATCTTCTCTGCAGAACTATCGTATTTACAATTTTTAAAATAATGGTTGACTGTCGTGCATTATTCATTATGTTTGCCAGATAAATTGTTATCCTGTTAAATGATCCCGTATCAGCAGCTCCTTGAAGAGCTGCTAGGAGTTATGTGGATGTGGTCAAATCATTTCGTGGTATTGGTGCATACAACATGTAAAATATCTCTGCAGAGGTTTGGTACTCCATCGCTTTACTTACCTTGATTTTTTTTATTACTCTTTTCTACTACACTTTGGTCTATCGAAATTTGGCTGATTTAGGAAAGATTATATTTATATATATATATATAGATAGATAGACAGATAGATAGATAGAGAGGGAGGGGAATATGTATATACATGTTAAATACCCATACATGCATACAATGATGTGTATAAGAAATAAAAATATCAATGAGGCTCCAATAAAATTTTCTGTTTTGAATTTTACAAAGATCACTGAGATGAACGTAAATCAAAAACTGGTATGCTACTCTACGAAACATGATGTTTAAATGTAACACAACTGAACTCGATTACGAGTCCAGTTCATAGGAAAATATTTCCCTGAAATGTGATTAAAAATTGCTTTGTCTGGGTGCAGTTGAAATTGCCTTAATTAAATAAGGTAAATAAAAATGATTAGTTTGACAGCAGTGTTCTGAAATATACCTTATATTAAAAAGTCTTATCCCAAGTAATTGCACATGAGGTCAGAATAAGACGTATTACTTTAGGCTTGTTCGTTGACTAAAAAAAGGCAAGAAAATCAAAGGGTTGTTGTCATATTGAACCTAGATTTATCGATTTAACTATGAATGATGAATAATACCTCATGATTGCAGAGAGAATTAGAAAGAATGTAGGAAGAGGGTTGAAAAATTCGGTCGAGTGGTTGCCAGTAGCAACCTGAAAATTTAAAGTGGCAACCAATTCAGTAAATTGTTAAGCATGTATAGAACACAACGCTGAATGCGCGAAATATTTGCCGAGAAGTAAGGTTTAAATATTTTTCGAAATGTGCGAGGCAGAAAAAGAGCCATTCTCTGCCGTGATAAACGTAATAAAAATTAATTCTTAATGGAAAAAGTAATGTTATTTAACACCACTTATGTCAGTTTTAATTAAAGAACATCTAGATTTATTTACGAGCATTGGACGAATTTGAGAGTGATAAAAGTGAAGATTTTTTCGCCAATCTTTTCATTCAAACTTTGACTCTTACGAGAATATTTATTTGCTGTTTTTCTCAAGAAGAGAAATAAAATATGAAGAATAAGAAAACTAAAAATAAGTTTCAGGGTCCGAAGAAATTGTTATTATTATATACTAAATATCTCGGTAAATTTATTAATTTACAAGATGCACCTTCGCTAAGCTATGTGAAATCATATGACTAAATAGATAATGCATTAATTTCTGTAATAAAAGTAAAAAAGTTTTCAAAATCCTAGATATGTTTATTAATGCTTCCATCGCAGAGAATTCCGGCTTTTAAAATAGTTACTTGTTTACCACAAAAAGTAAATGCTGAATTCTGCTTTAATTGAAACCTGCAGTTCTCAGAATAGTAACATTTCCCATACAGCATTACATACGGGCTACAAATAGCTTTGTAAAAATGAGTACCTGTTAACCATAGTACATTCATAGCCTTATCCTGTTTCTCAAAGTAGAGTTAAAATGAGTGCTTTGCATGCCTTAATTTAGGAAAAAATGTATAAAAGGCAATAAAACTGAAACTTTCAATACTGAATCAAAGGCGAAGAAAAGCAAAATGTTCATTCGTTAAGGATTTTATGTTTATTTCAGTCATTCTCTTGACATGGTGGTTGCAGAGGCAATTGCCATAGCTTTGCGCCTGGTTTCGAATCCTGGAGATGATGTTTGTGAGCATGTGATATCGGTAAGGGAGCATTTCAAATACTGTGGAGCTGAAAGTTCTAGCAAGTGGTTGTGGTAGTCCGCAGTCCTGGAAGTTCTCTTTAAAACCTGGGCTGGAGCTGGACAAACTTGAAACAGTCACTTTGTAAAATGTCAAAGGGTAAAAACAGGCGTAACCCTTGCGCACTTGGTCATGACGCTCTGGTGTAACTAGTGAGATAAGTAACTGGTAACAAGTGAGATAAGTTACAGCAATATTGTGTAGAATATTTATATGTGCACCAAGAAGTAAAACATTTTCTAAGACTCTTCTCGTTTTGGTTGTTTAATAATTAGATTATAAGGTTAAATTTGCAATTTTACTTTTTTGATTATTTAAATATGTATATAGTAAGATTAAACTCAATTTAACAATTTATAACTTTCTAGACTGTCCAAAGAATTCTCTTCCTGTCTTTACCTGCCAATACCATAATACAGGGTGTTTATAAAATCCTGGACCAATTTTGATGTTTAATAACTCATAAAATAATAAAGATAGATTAAAATTAATAACATAAATGGTTAGATAGACTCAAAAAGTTTCATGACCCTTGTCAATGAACTTCCACGTGTGCCTCCTTCGTCGCACGGAGAATATCAAGTCGATATTCAATTTCACGCCAGGTACCGGCAAGCATGTCGGCATGAACAGAGGCTATTGCGGTTGTAATTCTGGCTTTTAGGTCATCAATGTTCGACACTCTCCTCCTGTAAACGTCGTCCTTTACAAATCCCCAAAGGAAAAAGTCCAGCGGCGTTATATCAGGTGATCTGGGTGGCCAAGGAATTGGCCCTCCTCGCCCAATCCATCTTGCTGTAAAATGGTCATTCAAAGAACTACGAACTATGGTACCCCAATGTACGACTGATGAGACCGTCTTTTCTGTAAAAAAGAAAGGCCCAATGACTCGGTCGTGCATTAGTCCACACCACACATTAACATTTGGGGAATCCCTTTGTGCCTCACGGTATTCATGGGGGTTTTCAGATCCTCATACGCGCATATTATGGCGATTAACAATGCCAGAAAGATGAAAGGATGCTTCGTCGGAGAACATTATGCGCTTCAGGAATTCAGCATCATCTTCTATGCTCCTTAGCATATCTGTTGCAAAGGCCATCCTCCTAGGCCTATAATAATAGACAATAGTTGCCAAAAACAAAAGAGAGAAAATGCAATTAATAAGCAGACGATATTTAGAAAAGTACAGATATTTAGACTGGAAAATGAAATTATCTGAAATTTGCGCAGACGATATTTACAAAAGTAAAGATATTCAGACCTGAAAAGGAAAAATATAAGTTATTCCGTCAATAAATGCCATAAGTTTGTTTATATCTTCATTATTCTATGAATTATTTAACATCAAAAATGGGTCCGGGACTTTATATAAACACCCTGTATTAAATGATTTCAGCAGTATAAAATAACTAAGGATTTATTTTGAACTTTATAAGGTATTTCTACCGCCTTCTTCGCATACCTTCGTGGTGTAGTAGTCAGCACGCTCGGCGCATATTTGAGAGGCCTGTGCTTCGACTCCCGGCGAGGGAATTGCTCATTTTTCATCTCTCCTGCTTTAAAAAAATACCTAATGTCTCTACAGTGGCGCTCGAACTAAAAAAGGTGGTGGATGATGATTCTCCACCACCAGGATTGGGCGACTGGGTTCTCTAATCCCCAGTCGCCCTTTAAAAGAGGAGAATATAAGATATTTCTCCCGCCTTCTTTGCATGCCTTCGTGGTGTAGTGGTGAGTACGCTCGGCGCGTATTCAAGAGGTCTCTGGTTCGAGTACCGGCGAGAGCATTACTCATTTTTCATCTGTCCTGCTTTCAAAAAAATACCTAATGTCTCTATAACTTCAGTTCGAAATACGGTGATAACACAGCTAACAACGTTAACTTCCACTAAATTAGGGATAACAAAGTTAGGGACTTACTGGCAACAATGATTTTAAAGTACTCATACATCGAAACCTTAATTCAGATCCTACCATATGGCTCTGTTTTAAGACTTAACAAAATGTTTTTAATAACAGGAAACTTGCTAAGTGGTTCCAAACGCGATAACAATCAATCACTGAGAAGATCACCAAGGAGCTTCACTACTACCAGCTTAAGTTTGTAAACCTGTCTCTTAAATATCTGTCTACTGTACAACAGACTTCTCATTTACATATTCTGGTGGAGTAGACGAAATGATAGAAGTGCAGGAAAGATTTTAACACAAGAAATAACATGTTGATTAAAAGAAACCTGACGTGTAAAGCACTTATTTAATAAACTGGATGTCATTTCTCGCTTTAGTGATTACTAAGATAGATTAAAAACTAACACGATCTTTATTTCACTGCTTTCTATAAATAATTTCCATAGCTTTCTCTTTCCCATTCTTCGCATAATTAATGAAAATATCTGAATTATCAGTGGATTCATTCATTTCCTGATGCATCTGTTTGAGACATACCCTTAGCAGTTATAATATTTTTTAAATCGATTTGGTATAAAAACCAACTGATATTTTTTTTATTTATTTATAAGCATCTTTTTCCATTTTTTTAATATTATTAGCTAGTTGTAAGCCATTTCTCGTCGTTAAAAATTTAAACTGCCAAGTCAGGCTTTTCAGCCGTAAATTATGATAATACTTTTATGTGAAGGAATGTAGTTCATGAAATATATTCATGGGTATGTTTCACAGTTTTTCAAAAAGCAACTAAAACAAGGCAGATTTAGTTTCTTCCGGGGATTATGCCAAAGCTGAGAGACTGTTACAAGGAATTAGATATTTTCATTCATGTCTCAAGTTGATTAACACTTAGAAGATGGTAAGTAGTACTTTCACATAATAAAGCAATGATGTTTCTAGATATTCAGTTTTTTGTTTTAATGTAAACTCTCTACATTCCAAAGGAAATTCAGCACCGAAAAAAACGCATTTCCAAAGAAAATCTTTTAACTACTACTCTATAAGAAGTGTAACCTATTTTTCTTATACTACAGGTTATTTCCAAAAGTTTTCGCGAATAAATATCTTCTGAACGACTCGTCGTTTAAATATCTTTGAATGATTCTTCGTTGACACATAGTCTCATTTCAAGAAACGAAGGTAAGTTTTTAGACTAAGACAGTTTTGGTTACATGGTTCCTTTCACTAAAAGTCTAGGAAAACTACATTTTCTATAGGCAGAAAGAAATCGATCAATGAGAAAAGGTTTTTCATACCCGACTAATTTCAATAAAAAATTTTAAAATCTCTTATTTCAATCAATAATGACCACGACATCCTTAAAATTTCTGAAGATCATTTACAATTTATGGAAATGTGCTTTCGAATGCAAATATTTTAAGGTTATCTTTATGCTACGTAAAACTGTATTTAAAACCATGGGTTTCAAATTCCCATTTGCAGGAAAAGTACCAAAAAAAAAAAAAAAAAA
>KK121559.1:251261-318272 GCA_000611955.2 Stegodyphus mimosarum | reverse complement strand
CTTCTTATACAATACTTTTCATAGAAATCTACTGCGACGTTATAAAAATTATTCATTAAAAATGACTTTTAATAGTTAACTAAGTAAAAAAAAATCGATTAACTGTTGTACATAGTTATAATTTATCCTAAAGTTTTCTTCTTGCTTTTTAAGTAAAAATTTAATAGTTCATTCAAAAAACATATATTATAAAGGTAAAAATATTCCTCATTCCTTCTTGTGCTCACAAATCATTAAGCCAATGTGTCTTAAAATCTTTTAAACCTTTTTAAAACTTTTAAATCTTTTAAAATCTTTTCAAAGTCTAAAGCATATGACTGCGATGACCAAGAACCGTCCAATATGGAAAAAAAGCCAGTTTTCAGGGCCTGTCTGATCATCGGACCATTTTTTCTTCAAAAGTCGTGTGGAGCAAGTGGCGGAAAAACATGCTCTGTCACAGTACAACGGTGTCTGAAAATGTAAGGCGAGAATAGAATAGTTTGTTTGATGGAATGAAATCTCGTGTAATCTGTGGCATTTGTTCAAAAAGGCATACTCCAAACAGAGCAGACCTTGTGGGGCAGTTTCTCGAATGGAAGTGTAGTCCCGGAAGATAGTTCCCTAATTAGTCATTTCGTGTCTTGTTGCCTGTCTTTTCGAACCCGTGGAATTACAATTGTCAGTCTGTTTGAAGTCTCGTAGGTACACCAGAGGCTCACGTTTCTAAAACAACTAGCAAACAATATTATCCATCGCGAATTTGCCTCTGTAGTTCCAGCTATTGTTCAGCACATTAGCATCTAGTACGATTATTTGCTTAAAAACATAACTTCATGGGGGAATACTGAAATCTTGATGATGTGAAAACTTTTTAATGAAGTAATTGAACAGCACTTGAGTAAGCTTTTATTTGTTTAATGGTATCCGACACTACCCCGCTAACTATTAGCAAAATACTGAAATTTTTTTGTTCGATCTACCAAACACAACGCTATATCGGGGTCATTGCAAGAATCATTGCGCAACTTCCTACTACGAAACGTTCTTTTTTTATGAATTTTTAAATGCTATAACGTCTTTGACACAACCTATACATTGATCTATGCCATTTTCTGCAATTCATAACGCGTTAAACATAGCTTATATTATTTAGAATTGTGATACATTGCATTCAGGGGAATTTTTATGATTCTGTCGTATGTAAGTCTCACTAAAATGGCGTGTCGAAGGATTAGAAGTTCTGAGAAATGGGTTCTGATCATATGCCTATTTTTGATTGCAATTTCATCTCAAAGTTTAACACTTTGTAGATAACATCTAGTTGAAAAAGTACGTTGTAGAAAAGTGTGCCACACGAAGGCAAACTATTCAAATCTCGTTGAATTTGTGAAGATAAAATTTAAATAATAAAATCCGTATTTTAATTATCAAAATTAAAAACGTTTATTTTATAATGTTTCTTCCCTTTTGTGAAATTAATTATTGAAAATTAATTTATGGTTTTGTTTGCGTGATTACAGCAAAGGCTCGAGAGCTATCTTCCTAATGGGAAGGATGCGTTCGTGGAGGACTTTCTAAGGAGAACTAACTCGTATACACGTTACACATAGGGAAAACAGCAAAATCTCCCATGCAGCCAGCCCTTTCGCAGGGTTCTAACCTCGGACCGAAATACCAGTATTCAACGACTGGTGGACCTCGATTAATTTATGTAATTACAGTTTTTAACATATTACTATTAATTTTAAAATCAAAATTTTTGAATTCATACCATTTAAAGTAAAAGCAAAACTTCGAGCCATTTCTGAATTCGTAAATCCAATTCAATTCAAATTTAGGGGAAAAAAAACAATTTACTTAAAAAAGGCATTAGTGCATAATGTTTCATTT
The DNA here is from genome assembly GCA_000611955.2 of Stegodyphus mimosarum. Taxonomy (NCBI): domain Eukaryota; kingdom Metazoa; phylum Arthropoda; class Arachnida; order Araneae; family Eresidae; genus Stegodyphus; species Stegodyphus mimosarum. The sequence continues at coordinate 316,400 of KK121559.1, read as the reverse complement.
TAAGTTATACTCCTTCATATATTTTATAGCTTATTATAACCTAATACCTAAAATTCAAATTCGTTACTAAATTATATCAAAAAAAGCCTTAATTAATAAAGCAGAGATGCGAAATATGTTTTTCTTGTTGGAAAAAATCGTTTAAAGCAAGAAAGACCTAATTATCCGCTTGGGTTTTAGTGGCTCTGACAGCCTCTTCAGACACACTGCTTTCTCTATTAGCAATAAGGATGCTCTGAAACTTAAACAAGCTTATGGCATCTCTTCCGTAGGGGATGTAATTTAATCGCTTGTTTTAACTAATTAGGAGTGGATGCTTTTAGACACTCTCGTGATATGGATCACATGCGGATGCTGTCTCTGAATGACTGAATTTATCTGTTGTCTGTGGCTATCAGTTACGTCTATAAAAGGAGTTTTTTTTTCTCTTCCTTAAAGAGTTTTAGAGAACAATATTAATTTTTTGAATACTTTGTTGCAAAGAAATTACATTACCCAATTAAATAATTTTGCAGAATTATATTTTTCACTAAGATAATTGCAATTTTCATATTAAATAATTATTCGCATAATTTGAAGAAATGTTTCTTAGGTTAACAGACGGATATTTGAATTATTGTGCTAGATTTTTCATTCGTAATTGTTAACCTTCTTATCAAAGTATCATTGCTTCTGCGTATATTTTGGGTAACCGAAAACAACATTTCGAACAAAGATCTTGCTTTTTTCTCGTTTAAAGTAAGAAACGTCTGTTTTTATTACATTAGACTTTGGAAAGTTTCCTTTATGTTATGCTATACGAGAATTCATCTTTATGCAGCCTGGCAAATCACCTGTTTCCAGAGATTTTGCAATTCTACGTTGCATAAGATAATTTAAATGCTTTTTGTTCTATGATACTCGGCTATCCTTTATTGTACAGTTACATTCGCGACATTTTTATCGATATTTATTTTATTTTATCAGACGATTTAGTTCTGTGCCAGTTTCTTCCGTTAATGGCCGGACACGTGTTTCTCAAATACACTGGTGTGCAAAATTTAAGGACGAAGTCGAAAAATTAGCATATCAGCTGAACGAAGAAACAGAGCGGACAGAAAGACCAATCAGGAGATTAAGTAAGGTGATGTACGGTAGCACATGCGCAGATATGCAGGTAGACGTAATGGGGGAGTGTCTGAGTAGTATAAAGCATGTTGTCGGTGTAAGATCAGTATTTCTGGCAAAGAGATTGCACGCCGTATAGCAGTTAAAATCACACCGAGTTGCTGCCTCAGCGAGAAATGGCGAATAATCAATCTGTTAGACGACATCTGGATGCTTTTACCCGAGGTCGAATCATTGGGAAGTTGGAGGAAGGCCGCAGTGTGACAAGTGTGGCTGCAGAGTTCGGAATTGCTCACAGCATCGTTTCACGACTTTGGAGACAATTTCAAACTACAGGAACAGCTATCCGGGGGTTTAGTAGTGGTCGTCCACGAGGAACCACACCCGCAGATGACCGGTATATTGCCTTACAGGCCAGAAGAAACAGGCGGCAGACAGCGGGAGAAATCGCTAGACACACGACACAGGCGACTGGACGACCGATATCGCGTTTTACCGTGGCCAGAAGACTGCACGGTGGTGGTCTGTTTGCACGACGCCCTGTACGGTGTGTACCTCTAACGCCTGCCCATCGGAGAAGGCGTTCTCTGTGGTGCCGGGAACACCGGAATTGGAGAGACAATGAATGGGGACGAGTACTCTTTACAGATGAGAGCAGATTTAGTCTGAGTTGCGATTCTAGACACATACACATCTGGACAGAGCGGGGAACACGCAATAACCCCTTCAACATCATCAAAAGGGACTGTTTTGGAGGTCGCGGAGTTCTCGTTCGAGCAGACATAATGCTTGGTAGCCGGACCGACCTTCATATCTCCCAAGGAGGTTCGTCACCTGGGACTGCTATTGTAACGAGGTTCTTCTTCCTTACATGCGTCTTTTCACAAGGGCTATGGGTCCTCAGTTCCTCTTCATGGACGACAACGCTCCACCTCATCGCACAGTTACTGTCGAAGAGCTGTTGGAGAGTGAAGATATTGAACACATGGATTGGTCGGCAAGGTCTCTGGATCTAAATCCCGTCAAGCATGTACGGAACTTACTAGGGAGACCCGTGGCAGCACGTAACTTATCGCCAGTAACGATTCCGAAACTGCGATTGGTGCTACAAGAGGAACGAGCAGCAGTGTCTCAACAGCTCATTAACAACCACATATCCAGCATGCACAAATGATGTGAAATCTGCCTAGTAGTAAGGGGAGATCATATCCCCTATTAAAGACCGGATGTTTCTTGCTGGACACCCATCACAGGGATGTTTCGGCCTTCAGTCGCATTGCGCTCCATGCTACTTTTTCAATAAAGCTTCTTTTTATCCCTCTGATTTCTCTTTTAGTAAGTGTGTAGAGACATTAGGCATTTTTTTGGAAGCAGGAACCATGAAAAATATGCATTGCCTTTGCCGGGGATCGAACCACGGACCTCTGAAATACCGGCTCAGTGTGCTGACCATTACACCACGAAGGCATGCGAAGAAAGAGGGAGAAATACCTTATATACTCCCCTTTTTAAAGGGCGACTAGGGTTTTAGGGGACCTAGTCGCCAAATCCTGGGTGTGGAGAGTCATCATCCACAACCCTTTTAGTTCGGGCGCCAGTGTAGAGACAGGCATTTTTTTGGAAGCAGGAACCATGAAAAATATGCATTGCCTTCGCCGGGGATCGAACCACGGACCTCTGAAATACCGGCTCAGTGTGCTGACCATTACACCACGAAGGCATGCGAAGAAAGAGGGAGAAATACCTTATAAGTGTTGCTTACATTACTCATGTCCTTACGTATTGGGGATCTTACGGTATTAAATGTGTTGATTTGGAAAGCTTTTGTACAAAGTTATATTTAAAAAACCGTCTCGTCCTTAATTTTTGCACACCAGTGTATTCCATATCAAATGCAGGCATATTTACTTTTGGCAACTCCATTATCTTTTCTATTACACATTCCCTAGTATATAACTATGGTTTTCGTTTTACATGCTTGCAGTATACTTTGAACGAAATCCTTTTTACATTTTTCTTTGTTTATAAAGTCTAGCATATGATACTAAGAGAGATTATTTTTTAAACAAATATTTAAATTGGTTCCAATGAAAATTCTAATGAAAAATGCTGGCGGTTAACATAGCGAATGAGCTGATATTTAATCTGTGCCAAATTAGAAATTACTTTCAGGAGTCGAGATTAAGAGTTACCGGGTATCACAGTCATGTTCGTAACTTTATAGCTGATGACTTTTTGATTAAATTTAATTTAAAAATTAAATAATGAATAATTATTAAAATTATAGCTTTTTTCCCATATGTCCCTTAAATTTGTTTCAATGCTCATTTTTGAAATGCGAATAATTATTAGAAATTCCTCTTACAAAAATACATAAATTGTACAATGACAAACCTGGAATTAGGAAATGCTTAACCGGATACTGTGCTTCTTAAAGGAACTAAAAACTAAACACAACTAAGGTTCATGGTTAAGAACTTATATTTTATTTCAGATTGTACTATTTCTGTTTCATAACTAATCAATCATAACTAGGCGAATGTTATCATTAAATAAAATACTAATGCAATTTTTGCGTAACATTAATTCAACTTAAATTAGAACTGATAAAGTAAAGTAAGTTGCTTAGAAAAGGATACTCTTACAACAGGGAATTTGTAAACAAGGGAACTAAAGAATAGCGAATTGCTCCGGAACTCTTTTTCCGAATTTTAAAACAACACGTCTTAGTTTAAGCAAAACTAATTAGTAAATTAGAAGTAATGAGGTTTAAATTTAAAAAAAAGTAATGCAAAGAATTACGGGTCGACACGGGAGCTGCGACATTTTAAATATTCTATAAAAGAAAGCAATTAGTAAACATTCGCATCGATATGGATATTGGGAGAAGTAATTTTGAAGAAAATACAAGCACACTGCAGTTTACAGCTGAAAGCTTGTTTAATAGCTGCAATGAATTGTGTAGACAACTACAGTAAAAAAAATAAATAATTTTACTACGGTTACATGCATTAAAAAAACTGCATCTCAAAATTTATATTGAACACTATCACAGCTAATTTTGAAGAGACAGTTGAAGAAGAGGTATTCGTTTCATTAATTTTAAAACAATAACCCCTAAAGTAAAACAAAATGTTTATGTGTAAAAGACTGCAATATTTCTTTACTGTTTTAACTTTATTTCTCAAAATAATTTAATTCTCTATTTAATAATGCAGGAAGACTCGGTCAACATGAAGAATATTTAGATCCGGGAGCGATGCATATGATTTTATAGGAAGTTTTATCGGGTAACGCGAATTTCGGTTACCACAAATAGCGAATTAATTTTTAGTCCGTTGCGTCATTAGGGTTTTTCATTTAATGTGAACTTTTAAAGTTGTAAGGTTCTACTCTTTTATTTAACAGTTAAATGTGGAAAACCTCTTACACAGATAAGCTTGAGTGTGTGAACAGAGACGTAAGACTCAAGAAGGGCTGATTACGCTTTATTTCTCAAAATAAGGATTAACACAATCGGCTCCTATTTCACAGCGTACAGCAAAGTCTCTACTTGGGTTCGAACTCAAGTAATAAGAATTAAAGCTTAACTAATGCTTAACTAAGAAGATGTATCCGAAGCTATCAAGATTCTAAGTATGTGACCCATAAATCTCAGTAGCTATCAGTAGAAGTAGGCAAAGCTATCAAGGGCCTGAAATACGGCCAAGCGTAGTACTAGCTTAGAGAGGGACGTAGTCCAAAGGCAAACGCGCGTTTGTCAAAAACTCGGATTCTCTAACGAAGTCAGTGAAACTTTGACTTAAATACTGCTCTTACTCATTTGCATTAAACGCGATTCTGAAAACACATTCTGGTAGGAAATTGTTTGCTGAAGTTAGAATGGATAGGAAAGATACATAAAATAACTTTTATAAAATTAGGATCAACCTTACAAATCCTTGAACTGTAAAGGAACCCAAAGGGTAGGCAAATTTCTACTAGAGTTAATTTCTACTAGTTATTTTCTTGAGAAACAGTGACATTAACTAAAGATAACTGTTAAAAACTTAGGAGAAACCTTACAAAGTTATTAATATTTTGTCTTGTTCTTTCTCTGCGATGGCTGCTTTCAGAAATGTTCTGTGACGTTTAATTGAAAACCTGGCAAAATACACTGTATTCTTTAAAACACAGCCATCATGAGTAATATTGCCCGACGCTCGAGATCATCTCGTCAACAAATGCAAAATATCCTTGCTGAATTAAAGTTCCTTAAGAGCTAGAATTATGTAGCGACTATTCGCTGAGATCTTGTAAGTAAGGAGTCCAAACAAGGGCTAAATTACCCCTTATTACAACTCAAAATAAATGAACAGATGGCCCAAGCTTACAATAAACCTCCACTTGTGCTTTAACTCAAGCTAGAAAATACAAAACTAATCTAATGCTAACTAAAATAAAGCACCCGAATGTGCACAGAATTAACTAACAGAGTTCACCCTTGTTTAAGATCATGAGCGTATACTAGCAAGCGCGTAGCAGTACAGCCGTATAACACTAAGACTAGTAACAACGTGGTCGAAATGCAAAACACGCTGTCCTACGCTCTTCTACTTAAGTGACTAAGCTTCTACTTAAATACTGAAGTGGCCAGACTTCAGTTTAAATACTCGTTTCTGCCTCGTTTACATAAATCGAAATCCTGAGAACTCATTCTGGCAGGGAAACGAAAAGGTAAAGGAAAAGCTTGTTTCAAAATAGAGGCAAATAAAGTAAACCTTACAGCACTTCTATTCAAATATGCGTTTTGTTCTTTAGAAGTAAACCAGTACCTCTAGCATTATATCTTGAATAATTCTTAATTAAGATATTGAATTCCCTGGTGTTATTTTTGAAGGAGGCGATGTAATTGTGTGGGCCCTAGTGAAATCTTTGTGCTTGAGGTGAAATATATGTCACCTGAAGAAAGTGAGGAGGCCAATATCATTCCGCCCACCCTAAAGGAAATGCTTCACACCTTGGACATTTTAGAACGTTCTACTGTAACATCCGAATTAACCGCTAATTTTATGGAAGACGTAAGTACAGATGGCCGTGAAGGTGTTTCATTCCGATCTGCAGCAGCATATACAGGAGCTTTTCACCAGAAAATGATCACGAGTAAAATTTCTCAAGTACAGTAATTAATGTAGTACTGTAGTGTTTCTTATAAGGGCATACATAGATTTGGCCTGTTTTAATTATGACAAAGCACTCGAGGGCTATCTGTCTAAGAGAATGGATGCCTTCTTGGAGGACATTCTAAGGAAAACTGACTCGTGTACACGATACACATGCGAAAAACCTCGAAAACGCCCATACACCAGCCGGCTTTCGAACCCCGGATCGAAGTACAAATTTGCAGCGACTTTACCGCTTGGCCGCTGGTGAGCCCGACGATATACTTCCATTCCATACTGTTGTAGTTACATATGTACCTATACACTGTAAATGGTTAATGTGTATAATAAACCTATTCCAAAAATAAAATTTGTGCTTCCTGTTAACACGAATTTTTTTGACACAATTTCTTGATTTTTCGATCCCTTGGGATTCGTGTTAACGAGGGTTTACTGTAATTTAATAAAAATAATGACATAAAAAGCGCGGGGATTGTTAAAAGTATTTATGTTTTATTTGTATTTAAATTTATATATTTAAATTTTACATTTAAACAAAATTACATAGCGCTTAGATATTTTTTTTTATTTTTGTGCAGTTTACACCAAATGTAATGTTTTACGATTAAAATTCTTTTTTACCTCATTAAACAACTTTATTACGTCAAAATATTTCTCGAAGCGAGCTCAAAATTGATTTTTTATATAAATTTTAACAAGCTAGCTTAACAAAGGTGACTGATAAGAGTGTTTCGATGGGAAATTTGGTTAGAGAATTAATTTATTTTCAGTTCTATGATCTGTCGTTTTATCCTTTCTGAAAAGCTACATTTCTTAAAAGGTATTTTTGCGATGCAAAAGAAGTTACGAGCAACTTCATTAGGGAACAGAAAAGAATAATGGAATAAATGATATGAGATATGTAAAGTAATCACCTTATACAGTTTCATTTTAGGTTACAGAAGAAAGTTGTGTCTCATGTGTTAAACAATGTAAAAATTACTTTAGATGAAATGCAATGCGAATTTCATTACCAAGTATGTATCTGTCATGCATATCAGCAGAAGTCCCTAAGGTACGGAAATATCTCATTTTGCGAATACGAGGTGGAAGTCATTTAATTCTGAAATGTAATCCAAAAACTGTTGATCTAATTAAGATGATACGAGCATGGCTGAAATCTTAGTTTGTACCACGGCCTGATACTGTGAGGCTGTGGAATAAGGGGACCTCGTATGAATTTAATTTAGTTGTTCAAGTAGAAATAATTTGCATGGGATATGAAGGAAGAATATGCTTTCGCATCCAGCACTAAGAACATGAAAAATCTATGTATTCATGTTTGCAGAGAAGAAACATTTAAGACCATGAAAACTAGTTGAATTGAACATACTTTAAGGAATAATTAAATTTGCAATGTATATTAATTTCTGTTATCCGAAATGTATTATTTAAATACACGCGTTTAAATTGAAGGAAAGATAGTGCACGTTTTATGCAGAGGGTGTATCTGTACAGCTGTGACAAATTTTCAGGAGAGAGAGAGTACACCTAGACGATGGGAAATGCATGGTCGGAAACGCTTTTCTGGCGCGGTAGTGAACATAAAAAACGCAAAAAAATGAAGGACACAAACAGTGAAACAAAATTATATTTAGCGCAGCGGAAACCAACAAATAAGAACAAAAACGAACAACTACCGTCATTAAAGGTGTTCGAAATTACGACTCCGGACCGTGATGCAGGCCCTACTTCTCTGGCGCTTGGAAGATCTGAATCACGAATGGAAGACGCATGACGCACTGTTCCTGTATTATGGCCCAGGTCGTAATTTCGAACATCTTCTTTGATGACGATAGTTGTCTCTTTATGTTGTTTTTTCTTTGTTTTTGCTGTACTCCGAATAGTAAACATGTTTTCTCACCCCGTTCTTGTCCTTTCTTGTTTGATTTTTGTGTCGTCACTAACGCGCTAGGAAAGCGTTTCCGACCACGCATTGCTATGTGATTTCCCATGGTCTAGATCTACTCTATCTCTACTGAAAGTTTGTTACAGCTGTACTCATCATATCCGACTTCCCACAGCACCAGGAACAGACTTCAAACGATTCCTGATAAAGCATCGAAAACTCCACAGCAGTATCAAAAACATAATTGACACACTCCATCGGCACGGCTTGGAACTGTGTGCACCATAACTCAAGATAGAAATGCTTCTACTTATCCTTCTCTCCTGGCACAAACGCCAGATTTCCAATGGGGGTGTCTTCATAATCAACGAAAAAGAAAATTTTAGTATATCAAGGTCAGTATTGATTCAGCAGCAAGACAATATGAATACAGTTATGCACATCAAAAGATGGCATAACTGGTGAACTGACTGTATGAGACTATGAACTTTCTCATTCCTTGACTTTAATCAAATGACTGTTACTGCGAACTCTAAACTGTGACTCGGATTGCGTACCTCCTATGAACTACTAGTGAACTTTCACAAACATAGACTTTGATTCAAATAAGAGGTACTTAAGATTATGAACTGTGACTCAATCTATGAACTTTTCATTAACTGTCAATGAACTGTGCACTATCAATCACAAACACAGAATTTAATCAAAATGACTGTTGCTGTGCTCTGTGAACTGCAACTCCGTACTGACACAGCACAACTAGTAAACCTATCTACTTAGCTGCGTCGAGCGTGCTGACCTCTACACCACGAAAGCATGCGAAAAAGACGGGAGAAATACCTTATATACTCCCCCTTTTAAAGGTCGACGCGGGATTAGGGAACCCAATCGCCAAATCCCGGTTTAATGATGAGTCAAGATCATCATCCACCACCGTTTTTAGTTCGGGCGCAATTGTAGAATTATTAGGATATTTTTTTGAAGCAGGAAGTTAAAGAAATGAGCAATGCCCTCGCCGGATTACCTTGTGAGACGTATTTTAAATTACAAACTCATTCTACCTAGTTTAACTAAAATTCTACATACTCATAAAAAGATGGAAAACTTTTTAAGCCAGAGGGAAAATATTTTTGTTATGAAAGGTGTTTTCTGAATTAAGAAAAATCATATTCATCATTGTTTATCATAATTAGAAGAAAATCAATTAGTCTGTTTGAAATAGTCTGCTTGCCATGTTCAGGCTTCTTTATTCAAATAAAATAACAAATTTTAGATCTTTTTTCAAATGTCTAATGTTTTCTGTTAATTTTAAATTTTCAGTGATAAACATTCATATAGCGCTTTTAGGCATACAGTGAGAAGACTTATGACAAAATGCAGTGTAAACATTGTCCTGACATATTTTTGGTTAAAATATACACTCACTTCCAAAGGTTTAGCACGAAGATGTAAAATGCAAAAAAATCAACAAATACTGCTTTGATTGACACAAAATTCGACAGGAAAGTAGCATATATATTTATGCATAAAACAAAATCAATAATTATACACAGAAATGAAAACAATATTAAATTTTTGTAAGTTATCAGATAATGACATACTGGAGAATTAAACAGAATTATGTATAAAGTGAAAATAAACAACATAAAATGAAAAAGGACGTTAACAGGGTGTGTGATCCCACTCATCTGTATACAAATTTTACACCTTGTGGCCATGCTTTCAATTAGGTGATCAACCGCCGCAGAATTAACCACATCGCCATTCTTCTTGTAGAGCAGTTTCCAGCTCAATAAGAGTCGCTGGAGGTGGGAAACGTGAAGATACAACACGGCCGAGAGCATCCCAAAGATTTTCAATGGGATTAAGGTCGGGTGAATATGCTGGCCACGCGTAATCCCTTCACTCTCCAGGTAGTCATCGACGATGTCAGCTCTATGGGGACGTGCGTTATCGTCCATTAAAACAAAAGCAGGGCCAACTGCTGCAGTGTTCAATCTCACAATGGGTTCTAGGATTTCATCTCGATACCGGACAGCCGTCAAAGAACACCGTTTAAAGATGTGCAGGTCGGTGCGGTATCCTAATGAAATCCCTGCCCACACCATAATGCTTCCGCCTCGGAATACGTGATGTTCGGTTACGTTTTGGGACTGATTCCGTGTTCGTTGTTCACGTCATAACCTTATACGCTTGTCATCTGGCTCCAGAGCAAATCTTGACTCATCATTAAACATGACGTTGCCCCAGTCAGACACATTCCGATTGACATGTTCCCGCCACCACTGTAATCGTGCCCCTCTTGATTGGACGGATAGAGAAACACAAACTCGAGGTACCCGGGCGTACAATAGCTGCAGATATCGCCTAACCAATGGGCGCTGTAACCATAGATGTCACACCTGTGGGGGTCGCTCTGCGATTCCGCTTTGCTACAATAGCAACATATCGATCTTCAGCGGGGGATGTAACCCTTGGGGGACCGGCTACGGGCCTTTGGACAACTGTCTGTGAGGTTTGGAATTGTTTCTATAAACGTGAAATTACAGAATGATGAAGGCCGAAGGAAAGAGCAACATCTGTGATCGACTGCCCTGCTTCAATGCACCCCACAGCACGTCAGCGCTGAGAATCTTCCAGTCGTAATCTGGAAGTCATAGAAACACGTATGTCTTGAAAACAAATTGTACGAAAGTTTTAAACACCTTCTATCAGCACTTTAAATCAACTTCTGTAATCCTTCATAAAGCTGGCTTCTTATAAGACTAACGTTTTGCATATTTCTTGACATGAAATCGCGATTGGCTGTTACCTAACATATTTGCATACTTCCATCAACCTTTGCAGCGAATTGCATCCTCTTCAATTCTGATTGGCTTCCGGAAATTAGCATTTTCCTCTCCGTGCTTAACTTTTGAAAGTGAGTGTATTTGCTACACAATTTCTTGAATTTAATAATTGATTATTACTTGGTCAATACTTAAACAGACTGAAAAATATAGTGAAAGATTATTTTTTCTGTAATTAAAACATAATGAATGTGTGAAATAGATTATATTTCAAAAGATTATTTGCATATTTATAAAATCTCAAATATGGGTAAGCAAATGTATTCGTATTAAATAAATCTAGGAAAAGTAATGCAAAAAGGATTTTCCTAATTTTAAGTTCCTAATTTTAATTTTTTTAACTAATTCCTAATTTTAATTTTTATTAACTTTGAAAATATTTTTCCGGTTTAGGTTACAGCCTTTTGTTTTCAATAAAGTAACTTATTTTCTTTTTCTTAACTATAAAAAATAATTTGCTTTCGTTTTCTAATGGCTTTTTTTATAAGTTTTGCCCTTACTGCATATTTTGAAATGTCGCGTGTGTCCTCCGTTTAAAGAAAAATAAGTAATATTCATAGTATTTAAAATCCTCAGTTCGGAAAGCAACAAAATCTGTTATCATTTAAAATGTCTGGTATTCTAGCCAGACAGTAAACATTGGATACAGGTTTTCCTCTCCTCACCTCCGGCCTCTGAGACGCGTGAATAACAAATTTTATACGGAAAAACGCTGGGAAGAAAGGAAAAGCTAAGAATGAAACCTAACTAGAAGGGAGTCAAATTCAGGAATCATGTTTTGATAATGTTTGGCAATGTCAGGGAAACACAAAAAAAAAAATGAAAGTAATTTTGATGAATCAATTAAACAATTTTATTGCTTGCTTTTAATTTCAACAACTATTTTACAGCTTAAATGATATAATATATTTTTCAACATCGTGAATATTGTAACAATCTAAAAATTATGGTTTCGTTCTTACTTATTTTTTACCTGCAATTTCTAATTCCTTACAAACTAAAGCTCCACAATTTTCTAAAATGTAACATTTTGGTATGAAATTGACGAATTCTCTTTAACTCGTGATGTATTATTTCCCCAATCATAAAGGACTACTAAACTATTTATCTGAAAAGTCCTCCTTTCGCATGAGAATACTAGCCCTTTCAAAACGCCATTAAAATATTCCTTATATGTATGAATGCTGTCAAATCTATATCCTTATGCTCACTTTTTAGAGGCAGACTTAGTCTTTGAAAAATTAGGTAAAAATTTTCGTCTGCGAACTGGAACCAACACTCCCTACAACATGTATTACCTTTTAAATTTAGTTATTTATTCGATAAATAATTCATAAGACTAGTTACTCATCACTGTTTCAAAAATCGCTAGTTTTTACTACCTTTCCTTTTTTTCTTATTACTTATGTTAATATTGTTACATATATTCGAAATTTTAAATTATTCATAAATTTAGTACACACTATATGCAAAATCATAAGTTTTATATAATTTTCTATAACAACATTTAAAACACTTCATTATTACTTCATTAAATTTATTACAAATATTACATTAAATTATAATAACTTTGCTCAGTTAAAATACTTAAAAAATTCTAAAATTTTTGTCTTAACTTGTTCAAAAAATAAGGAAAAGAAATTTTCTAGCTGTATACAATGTGAATTTAATATCATTTTCATAAAAACAGCATTACATATTCAAAAAGTTCAAAAACCGTGATTATTAGAATAGGAGAGAAACACGTCAATGTGACAACGATTTTGACCGTGATTATTATTCCAATTTACTAATCATTATTTTCAATTTTCTGTTAGATGACTATAAAGTCATTTCAGCTTCATTCATTAGTTAATTAATTAACTATCTGCTGTTGAAATTAAGCCTACCTATTTTCAAATAAAACTACTAAACTCAAAACCATTAAAAGAAAAGAAATCCTTTTAAACGTAAGTAACTAAATAACTACGTTTTCATTCTTTAAGGATACTTTTTTTTCCAAAACAGCAAATCAAACTACAAACATGCTCAGCGACGATTGCATTTATATCAATTTTGTTTAACTAAAAAGAAATGTAATTAAATAAAAGTTAAATGTAATTTTGAGATTTCAGATGATGAAAGTAACATACATCACTAAAATCTGAAGTGAAAAAATAACTCGAGTTGATAGTTGAAAGCACATTTCTGTACATCCTTAACTATAAAACACCTTCCAATTAATGGCATGCCATTGACCTAGGTCATTTTTAGATTATTATAAATATTCCGATTCAACGTTGAAGTACTTGGAATGCTACAATAGACCATGAGATACGACAGTTTCTTTTTCCTCTTTTCTCCATTCCTTGAAAAGCACTTTACCTATTTCTGTCCTGTCGACTTAAATTTGTAATAATATATAATTTTTGGAAAGAGTAGGAAGCAACATGTGATGCTGAATGTCTGGTGATCAATTTTATTATCAAATGTTTAGTTGAATAATGAATACAGCGTAGCAATATACACAACAATAATAGATGTCAGCGTTGTTTAATACACTGCTGGCCACCCAAATTGCAACACCAAGAAATGTGGAGGTGAGATAGCACAACAAAATTTATTTAGTAGATAACATGTTGACCAAGTGTCAAAGGATTAAATTTATAGACTTCTGTGAAATGTGGTTCCTTCCAGAATCAGTAGCCAGAGTACCCACCATTGTTGGAGATTACGGCTGCCACACGCCTCGGAATTGATTCAAAGAGACTTTGGATGTGTTCTTGGGGTAGAGCAGACCAAGCAGCTTCCACACGTTGCCAAAGTTGATCTCGTGTGGCAGCTTGGGATGTAATCTGGGTCAATCGTTCAGCAACCATGGACCACATGTTTTCTATCGGCGAAAGATCCGGAGAACGAGCCGGCCAGGGAAGCAATTCAATCTGGCGATTGACAAATAACCCTTGGATAATGCGTGCCACGTGCAGTCGCTCATTATCCTGTTGAAATATGGCTGTGGGAAAGCCCTGAAGGTAAGGAAGGACAACTGGCTCCAACACCTCGGAGATGTAGCACTGGCTGTTTAAAGTACCGGCAATGCGTACTAGAAGAGTGCCAGAGTCATATCCAACACCGCCCCATACCATAATACTTGGTGCAGGGCCAGTGTGGTGGTGCATAACGCAGCTGTTCAGGATCCTCTCTCCACGGTCTCTCCAGACTTGAGTCCGAACATTGTGGTGTTGCAGACAGAAGCGTGATTTGTCAGTAAAGAAAATTTCATTCCATTCTGCCGTCCACATCCTTCTTTCATCGCACCATTGGTGGCGGTGACGTCTGTGGTTCTGCGTCAAGGGTAGACGAAGCAATGGACGTCTTGCGGACAGACCATTCTTCTGTAAACGGCTTCGAATGGTACGCGCAGACACTGGATGATGCGTTACAGACTGAATATGATGTAATATGCTTCGTGATGTGACTGAGCGATCCGTCACTTCCGTGCGCAGAATGTTTCTGTCATCACGTGAAGTGTTGCACCGAGGTGTATGCGATCGAATACGTCGGTCCATCGTACCCTCCTGCATCCAACGGTCACATATCCGCATTACAGTTGTTTTGTTTCGTCCAACACGACTACCGATTTTCCTGAAAGATAATACACACTCTCGGTAGGCCACTATCCTTCCTCTGTCGAACTCGGATACTTGATCAAACGATGATCGCTGTTTACTACGATACTACGAGGCATAATGGATCGTTGTTTTTGAAAAAAACCACAAGAAAAACACAATTTCTGAGCTTGAAATCGTCGAAAACTCCAAGCCTTAAATAGCGCTTTCAAGTGGAGCCACAGGCGCGCGTAATGTGCGTCTGCGCTGAATTTCTAAGCATTTGCATGTCTCACTTCCGCTAACGCATATTGTAAATTTCATGTTATTTGCATGCTTCCTTTCAGGGTGTTGCATTTACGGTGGCCAGCAATGTATATAATCTGTGAGGAGAATTCTCACTTAGTAGACACGCTAAAGCATGTGTACTGAGTGATTGTTCTCCTCACAGATTAGTTATTGTGCTACTTATTATTTAGATAGAGCAAGAGCATTATTACTTACGCTAAGCACGAAAGCCATGGAAATTGAATGCATTGAAGTTCAGACACTAACTCAAAGCAATTTACGTATTTGGTACTTGGTTTTATTTTTTATTAATTTTTGTCACTAAATCAGTATTTTTCTTTATAACTTATAACTTTTTCTCCTTCATAAAATGCAATAAAATTTTATTGAAACAAAACTGACTTCCTAATACACATTTAGAAATGCAGCAATAGTTTAGAAATTATTAACTCTTGTTGATAGCATTCGGATCAAACAAATTTTATGTTTTATGCATAAAATTTTCTTGCTAAAAATGACGTAACAGTTCGTTGTTACAACTTTAACTCAAGAACATGCGATACACAGTAACCTTTGATAAAGATATTTTTTTCCTTGCACGCTGCAAGTTCGGAAAAGTGAGTAAAACGTGTTCCCCGTGTTACGCGAAAATCTAGGAAAACGTTTTTCTCAGTGTATGATTATACAAGAACCTTTACAGTGTTTTTTTAAATGCCACAGCTGCACCGGAAGAATTTGATGTAATTAAAAGTCATGGTTCCCTCTGCTTTCAGAATATGATAAAATAATTCGAGGTTATCAGAAGCTAGAAATTTGTGATGTAACATACTAACTGCGTATTTCGTCAGGGATAATAATGTTTCATTCATTCCTATAATGAAATATTTATGAATACAATTTTCATCACTGTCAGGTTTAAATTCTAAAGACGTCAATTCGTTGAAATACAAGTTATGTATAGTTAACAAAGGGATACATTTTTTTTAACATTTTTTTGCGTGTGTATCTTTTCTGACTTAAGGCTTTCTTTCTTTATTCACCGGACAAGCAAAAAACATTATTTTAGTTTAGGAAAAAACATTAAAAATTCACTCACGAATTCACGTATTTTTGAGTATGAAATAGAAATAAAAAATCGTACTTTGTTTCTTCATCAACCGATACGTGTACTTCCGACTGGACGTTTGACCACTTTATTGATTAAATTTGTGATTTAATTATTATCTTGCAAGGATTATTTTAATATAGTTAATTTTCTAATCTCGAAACCCTTTCCTTTAAATTCTTGTTTCCTACCTAAACCTCTGCGCGAGAATGAGTTTTCAGTATCGCGTTTCTTGTGAATGAGGTAGATAAAATATTTATTGGCAAGTTCAGGCACTTATATACACTGATAAAATAAATTCAGAGAATTTGCATGTTTTATCGAATTGCACGAAAAGAACTGAACTGAAGGAAAAACCACTGTTTCTAGATAAAAAAGCAAATCTTGTACGGCAAATACGTAAGCGTACACGTGTGTGTAGGTCGAGCCAGTAGACAAAAAGGCTTTATAAGCGCGTGGAGGATAAGACGAATTTCGTTCCCTAGCACACCTCAGCGAATTTCTTGGTGTTATCTTGCAACAATCGGTTAAATTCACATCGGAACAGTACAAATGAGTAACGATCAACATTTAGATAACGGAATGAGGTGGCGAATTGTGGGAAGGCTAGAGGCAGGCCAATCGCAAGTCCAGATATGCAGATAGTTTAATTTAACATTCAGCGTTATATATAACCTATGGCAAAGTTCCAGGATACTGGATCCATCGAGAGAAAGCCTGAGCAAGGTCGTCCAGGAGCCACTACGACCAGAGAAGATTGCTATTTGCTCATTTTAGCGAGGCGTAACAAGGCGTTTCAGCTCTCTCGGAACCTGTATGCAGCCATAGGTACCCATGTAACAAAAGAGATTGTTTTTAAAACACAGAACGAGAGAGGGTTGTTTGCCAGGAAGACCGGCTGTTTGCGTCCCGCTCACGTCTACGGACAGGAGAGTCCGATTAGCATGGTGCAGGCAGCATAGTGATTGGAGTACGGATCAATGGGTGACCGTTCTGTTCCCCGGCGAGTTCCGTTTTAGCCTAAACACCGATTCGCGCCGTACTTTTATATAGAGAGAGCCAGGGACCTCTACCTACGCTCCAATGTCCTCGAAATCAACAATTATGGCGGTGGCGGTGTAATGGTCTGGGCAGGCATCATGTTGGATGGCAGCATACCTCTCCATGTCTTTGACAGAGGCTCTGTGACCGGTGGTGTGAGGTGGAAGGATGAGATCTTTGAGCCCTATGTTCGCCTTTTCCGGGATGCAGTGGGCCCCGAGTTCATCTTACAGGACGATAAAGCAAGGCCACATAGAGAGCTCTTCTGGTCGACGAATTTCTCGAGAGTGAGGATATTCGCCGGATGAATTGGCCATCCAGGTCTCCAGACCTCAACCCTATAGAGCATATCTGGAACGCTTTGGGGAGGGCAATTGCAACTCGCAACCGCGCTCCGAGAACCATCCAAGAACTGAAAACAGCGTTGCTGAATGAGTGGGACCAGTTGCCACAGGCACTGGTAAACTGCCTTATTACCAGTATGACATCACGCTGCGAAGCTTGTATGGCTGTAAGAGGGCACCATACCCCTTATTAACCCATTTCTTTTGTGTCTTCTGCAACCGCTGTTTCAGACCTTCAGACTCCCATGAGTGTCACACACGAACATATGTGTCTATTATAATTGTTAAATGTTATTTTGTTTGTATTATATCAACCTATGTTCACACCAAATTTTATTAAAATCTGTCCAGTAGTTCTGGAGATCGTAGATCAAATATGAAAATTCTCTTAATTTATTTCACCAGTGTAGAAGAGCTCAGAAGTTCTCAGTAGAACGTGTCCTGCTTCGGGCACCTTTGTTGCTTTAGGCCTATCTGACTACGTTCGCTCGGCAGTAGTCACGTGCCTGTTAGAGTTCGTCGGTGGGAATTAATTACGAGCCAACTCGGTTCGTTATTTCTGTGCAGCTTCGGCTAAATTTTAAGTTAGAATTAGCTTAGTTTCTCATTTTCTATCTTACGTTAATGCCCAGGTGGAGGCTTTGCTGCAAGCTCGAGGGGGACCATCTGTTAAATATTTCTTTGAGTGAATAAAAGGGTATTTTAATCTTTCCTTGGTCATTGTCTTTATAGCTGTAAGAAGACCAGCGAATAATCACTATTTTCTACTTGCAAAGGACACTAAATTAACTAGAACTTTATAATCGCTTGGTTTTATATAATGTATATATACAAATATATACAAAAAAAAATCATAGTAATAGGTCAAAAATTAAAAACAAAAATTTTTAGCCAGTCCTGCTCTATAGCTGCAGAACTGAAGTAAATTAAAACATCCAAAGTTAAAAAAAGCTCAGAGGTGATGCTGGATGCCTGGTTGAAGTCTTAACTTTAGATACTTTAAGTTTAAACCATATAAAACATATATAAACCAAGGGGTGCGTAAATATGCGTATTCGTCCTCGCATGAATATATGTAAGCGGGTATAAATAATGTGCAGCAGCGACTTTGCCCGATGTGAAACTATCGATGAGTCCCATATGATGCACATTCATCTGTTAATGAGCTCTCATTCTATTTGATTGTTCAGTATGGATACCTGGGTTGTTGAACTCTGCTGAAATTTATTTCAAGATTAATGATTCTGTAGTTCCGTATTTTATACTTTCATGAATAATGATTCCATAGTTTCTGTCTGCAGTACCTCAAGAATTTTTCCAAAAACCGCTGTATCAGCATAGTGAAATTAAAAGACCGTATCAGAAATGCCATCACCAATATGTCCCGTAATATGTTACGACGAGTAATGGAGCGCTTCCAGCGTCGCTCAGATGAGTGTGTTGTGCAGCACCATCGTCATTTGATAGGGTCATATTCAAATATTGACTGATAAATGGCATTTCGAAAAATACTACTTGGCATAGAGAATAATAAAAAAAGAAGTTGTTCGCTTATGACGAGATTTTATAAATACGCTATCAACGCTGATGCAACCTATATTTAATCTTACAGACTTTTATACATTTAGAAGCATAAAAAATGTGAACAATTTTTGAAAGAAAACATTAAATACTGTCAGAGTCTTTAAGCTTCATGTTCGGTCTTATTTACTGAGTAATCTTGCATATGCTCATTCTCGGTGATCGTCAGACCGATTCATCTCCAGATTGCCATAGAATACAGTCAGTATATTTATTTCATTCTCAGAAACATTACATAAGTTATTAATATAGAAAACAGTAAGTATATTTATTTCATTCTCAGAAAAATTAAATCAGATATAGTAACATTTATTGTTATATGATTTTATTGTTTTGTATTCTACGCGCTTCTATGAAGCATATCCAGTTACGCATAGATTTTAGCTACTTGGAATGAAATTAAACGTTTGTTTCTTCACCAGCCGTTAATTGCAACTAGTAAAATATTCTTTCGTTAATACTAACTAGTCAAAGGTAAAAAAAAAATTGTGAAGAAAAAGAAAATGACGCCTTAAAGTATAAACCATCCTGATCAAATTTTGAAGAAAACACTAAACTATCCTTTGTGTAGTTATCAAATTTGTAGTGAAGGTAACAGTAAACTGTGAATTCGTGATTTATATTATATAAGGTTTCGTGTGCAATATATTTTAGCGCAATAAGTAATTTAAATGATCAAAAGTTTAATTCAACCGGATGAATAAGTTATTTATTTTATGGCAAGCGGTATTAATAAACTATAATTAAAAATTTCCAGATGGAGTGGAAAAAATATGATTTTACATAATAAATATTATTACACAAAATTAAAAGATTTGTCCGTTTCACTCTAGGGATATAGAAGTAGTCCACCTGTTTGTCAGAGTGAAAGTTTGAGGCCGAACAAAATGTATTTTTCTGTGTTATTTCTTTTCTTTTCCCATGATCCTTTGTTGACTAATATTTTCATTTGCATATCATGAGACATTTTTCTATGATATTAAACTTATTAAATTAGGCATAGAGACTAATATTTTCATAAAGGTGAGGAAATTATCAAAGCAGAATAATTTGTTGAAAACAGAACTGGTGTTTCATTGAGATGCGAATAATGGGACGATATATTATGCAGTTTTACATTACAACATATTATAGACTTAGCTGACTCAAAGTTGGTATGAATTCAAACATTTCACAGCAAAATGCATCCTTAAAACCAAATCCACAACTGAGTTTGATATTTTGTCATCATTTGTTATCTTTGACTGCTCTTCTGCTCCAGTAAATGGAAAATCTTTTATGCACTTTTTCACTTGAAAACTGCATTTTCCTTTGGTATTTTTAAATTGGTGGGAAGAAAAACGAATTCTTTCACTGCTCTATTCCAGTTATTTCTCCCTCGCATTTTAGTAATATAATTAATTTCCTCACAAAAAATACTTTTTATCCTACTCGATCATATTTGAATGCTCCCTTTGTGGATTCTGTTGTGAATAAGCTCTGATTAAATAAACGTGAAAGAATTTACTGGAGAGCATTAATGGCATCAACTAAGATTCTATTCAACAAAAGCTATTGTAATTAAAAGTGACTATTAAAAATAGCAGTATGTTTCTTATTAATAACATCAACACTTATTAATGAAAAATCATGTATTTAATCTAGCGATTTCGTGAAATGGATCGCCATCATGTGAGAAACCTCAATAAAATGTTTTACTCTTTAACCGACTAACTGTCATTCTACAAATTTAAGGATAATTTAAATCCTCGTATGCACGTATGTATGGTAGATGAATTAATTGTATGAGCAAATGGAAAAACATACGCCCTTCAGTTACTAACAAAGAAGTTTATAATCTTGAGTGGTATTTGTTTGAAAAGTGTATGTTTTTGTTTGTATTTTCTTCTGCATTATTTTCCAGTACTACGAATGGGATCTTCAGCGGCGTTTTCTAAAATACTCTATTACATATGAAAATATTAGTAGTCTCAGTACCAATCACCACAGTAAAAGGCTGCATACACACAAACAATTTGACACGTAAGCTAGTTTTAAGAGAATTAATGTTTTATGTAGGTAATCTATGAATGCTCTCGCTCGTTAAATTAATCAGATAAAATTAACCGAACAAACTTTTTAACACTTTTGCACAAAATTTTTGCTAAACATTTTATGAACTTCCACGACTAACACCATTTTTTCCTCATCGACAACTGACATGAATCGCAGTTATTTATTTCTTCTTTTAAAAGAAGAATGTTAGCAGTACTCGCTCCGCTGAATTTTAAAAGAAAGAAATTTCGCCGGCTCTGCATTTCAAAAACCAACTGCCCGCTGAATATCTTGAAATTGTTTTCCACTGGAAACAAACTCTTTATGAAATGAAAATTTTTACCACTTTTAAGACTTCTGTCAGAGCTTTCACAGCCTGCACAAAACGCATCTTTCCATGCCATTGTTACGCGCATAGTTTATCAGCCGAAATATATATTTCTGCTCCATATATCACTTATTTAAATTCCTTGGTAAAGCATTAAAGAGATTAATATTTGAGAATTACTTTTATAGGTGAACGAAATTAAAGTGACATATTAATGACCGGTTGTAATAATGTTTATTTTGGCTTTTGTAGTAATACAGCTGAAAAATTACAGCACTGCTGATCAAGTTAATATGAAGACAAAATTCACGATTTTTTGTCAGACAATTTTCGTTTCGACTATTTGTGTACTGCAATCATAGAGGTAGGAATAAGAAGGAGGCCCTAACAGGTTTTTCCCCCATACACTGCTTTGAAGCACTGGCGATCCCTTCGTGGTGACCAAAACATTCAGCGACTTATCATTAAGCTCAATGAGTTTTGACACGATCGGATGTAAATATTTTGTAATTACGCATATAAATGCATATATTTTCTTTTTCTACAATATTTTAGGGTCCTAAGTATGCGAAAAGAATATATTTTTAAACAACATTTCATTCTGATCGGAATTAAATATTATACTTTTCACAGAACAGTTTGTTCAGAACGGTTTAATTTGAATGAAATATTTTCACAAGTTTTCGTTAATCAGATCAGAAAATTTTTTTAAGGTAATTCGATTTTATTCGGTTAAGGATTAAAAAAAATAAGATCAAAGTTTATTGTATTATTAATTTTAAAATTACGCATTATTTCTTTTCTAGCGCTTCTTCCTAAAACACTTTCTCAAACATGACATGATTGTTTTAGCTTCTGAGGCATCTTTTAAATGGAAAAATCTAAGTCAATTTATAATTAATGCTCTATTTGGTTTATTCCAAATTAGAGAACCTTTTATTTTAAGAGTAAAATACGTTAAATATCGGTGCTCATTTCCATGTACTTAACTTTCTCTGAATATTTCTGAAAGGGAACAAAAAAAGGATTTTTTTAATATTATTTTAAACTTGTAACTGAGTTATTATAAAACGTAAGGCAATAATTCTTTTATTTATACTTATCAGATTTCTTTTTTACCCTTTATTTCAACAATACGTATTCTCAGACACTTCTTTATTTCTTCCTTAAGTACGCATCTCATAGAATTTGTTTTACAATACCTTTTAACAGATTGCTTTCCAGTACGAACGATTCTTGCTTAAACAGCTAACGTATTTGTCAACAGGATTTCAATTTACGTTTGTGGGATTTTACCTTCTTATTTCACAGTTCAATATTTGAAAATCTCTAACACTGATAAGTGAATATTCGCTTAAGTGTGTGAACAGAGACTTAAGACTCAAGAAAGGTTAACCACCCTTTGTTTCTCAAAATAAACACGACACAGTCAGCCCCTAACTCGGAGCGTACAGCAAAGTCCCCACTTGGACTTGAACTCAAATTAATATGAAATTAAACTTAACTAAGCTTAACTAAAGCTAACTGAAAGATGTAGTCGAAGCTATCAAGTTTCTAAGGTGTTGGACCCTAAATCTCAATTAAGTCGGCGGAGCCAATCAAGGGCCTAAAGTACGGCCGAGCGTAGCAATAGCTTAGAGAGAGACGTAGTCAAAGGCAAACGCGCCCTAGTCAGGAACTCGGGCTCTCTAACGAAGTCAACGAAACATCGACTTAAACACTACTCTTACTCATTTGCATTAACCGCGTTTCTGAAAATATCTTCTGGTAGGAAATTGTAAGCTGAAGCTAGAAGGGATAGGAAAGATGCATAAATTTAAAATAACTGTTATAAAATTAGGATAAACCTTACATGTTTACAATACAATGTTAAAATAATGTTATATTATTTTAACATTATAATAGATAAGATAATATTTATAATCACTATAAATTAAAATACATTTAATAACTAGATTTCTTCACAGTAACTTTCACAGGATTTTATGAATGAATAAATCCTTCATTTCAGACACATTTATAAATAATTTAAATAAATATTTACGTATTTTGTTAAAGGCAGATACGCCAACATATGCATGAATATTCATACATATTTTATATTTTTCATTTTCGGCATGGGTAAATCCTTAATTTCTGTGCATTCACTATGCGTTTGGAACATAAAATAAAAGTAGCGAATACTCTATCAACTGTATCAAAAGACGTATATAATTTTAAAGGTACTAAGGTATTTTTTTAAGCATAACCTTTTTACTAAAATTTATATTTTCGTAGTGCAACAGCTTAGAATTTTATAAAACAAATTCATAATCAAAATCGCTGTTGTTAGTTATCGAAAAATAACCAAGACGTGATTTTTGAGTAAATGTCAGTAAACTATACAAATTGCTATTATCCATCACACAATGAACATTTCTTTTATGCGGAAGTGCCCCGTTTTTTGATTTGTATGGAATTGTCTTGTGTCGAAATACTATCAAAGCGCTGTCAAGGGAGCTTCTGAATGTAAACAAGAAACACCCCATCTGGAGACCGAAGTCTTGAGCAGTGCTTCACTCGCAGTGCGGGCTTGGCCACTCCTTGATTTCTTACCTCCATGACTGCAATGTGTATTTTTTGGTTCACTGTGCGTTTCTTTCATTTTTAACCCGATATTACTTTCCAGAAAAGATTTAGGTATATAACCAAATTGCGACTTATGTACGGAGCCTGAATATATTGACAGACACTAAGCGAATCAGTTATTATTCACAAATTTTAACAGAACAATTTTTTTA
Source organism: Stegodyphus mimosarum (assembly GCA_000611955.2). NCBI lineage: Eukaryota > Metazoa > Arthropoda > Arachnida > Araneae > Eresidae > Stegodyphus > Stegodyphus mimosarum. The sequence continues at coordinate 292,306 of KK121559.1, read as the reverse complement.
CTTCTTTGTGGAAGATATACGTTCGCTACTCTGCTTACCTAAACTGCACGTCTGTGTTGCTAGTGTATACATTTCAGGAACATTACTTGCGTCAGACTGGATTACGTGGATTCCGGCAGAGTACGCAAGGGCTATCTGTATAAAGAAATGAACGTCTTCGTGGAGCATTTTTAAAGGAAATTGGCTCATACTCGTGTTACACACAGAGAATAACCAATAGAACTCAATGCAACCAACCCATTCGCCGGTGTTTGAACACAGCGTTAAGCGGCTTTACAACTCCGTCTCCCATATCTTGCATAAGATAAATCATTAAAGCTTATAGCGTGCATGTATTACATGGTTTAGTGCTCTACAAAAACTTGGTGACTTTATAGTTAGATGCAAGGGGAATTCTAATAATGACAATATTTTTACTACCACGTATTGCAATGAACGCTGCATTGCGAATGGTATAATCAAGATTAGTTTAGCATAGATAAAAAGTCTTTTTTTTTCAGAATTTTCTAGCGTATGCATTATAAAATACACTATCTAGTGCATTTCTCAAAATATTTGCGGCACAATTTTAAGAAATTCTGTAAATGGATTCCTAAGATGGATATATCAAAGATTTACTCTCCATTATATAAATGAATAATGAATTACAATCGATGATAACTAAAATAATAATATTAACTGTAATGACTCGAAGATAATTAAAATATGTGTTGAAGTAGAATATTGCCCAGGATTAAATTCCTTATATTAGATTTGAGAAATAGTAAAGTTCTAAGAATCAAGAAAAGCTGGCTTCGGTAAGAATTTCAGGTTTTCTTTTTTAGCTCTGAAGCTTTTAGCTCTGTATGTACTTATTGTCAAATAAACTAAATGCATTATTTTCTCTCCTCTTTTTTACATTATGAGACGCAAGGTCACAGAATTAATAAGAAATGTTAAATGAGTTGAGATTTGAAAAGTAATTACTGTTTTAATCTAGCCACTGCAACTTTAACTATGCTTCAGCAAGACACTAGATAAACTAATATAAACAAATAATATAATTCTAACTGGATAATTCTTGCCTCTGCTACTTCACGCAAATTATAAAAATAAAAACAATCAATTTAAATATTAAATTATTCAAGAGTTTAGAATAAAAATAGTCTTAATTGTGAATGTGAGAGTATTATTAATTTTGGGGTATAAAATTATTTTTAGGGAAGGAAAATTTAATATTGTTTGCAAAAAGGAGTAAAATTTATTTTGTGTATAATGCTATTGGAAAGAAGATTTTATTTTTCATTGAATGATAAGATTTTCATTCACGATGTCTCTATTGCTACTTTGAAGCAGTTTCAAAAAGAAAGTCTCCATTATTCCAAGATGGCTCCGACTTAAACCATCGTAAATATAAATACAAGTTTTTTCCAGTTTGAAATGCCCAAAGCCATAAGCATGGTTGTGATAGGGTGATATCTGTATTGCCACCACTGCGTCATAACTTTTTCAATAACAGCTTGGGGCTTATATCCATGTCGAGCAAAAATCTATAACTTTGAGGATTTAGCACGAATTTACACGTTGCGAAAATGGAGGAAAAATATTTCAATCCAGATGTTGCATTTGGGATGGACCAATGCTTTTTAAAGAGGATTTGAATTTCTGTAAGAAAACCGTTTTTCATAAGCTTCTGGATTTTGTCGCTATGACGAATGATAGAGATAAGCATTTATGAAAATAGAATGAAAAATTGAAATCAGCCCTCTATTGAGAAATGAGCGTCCAACCTAAAAGTTTTATTTAGATGCTCGTCCAATGTAATAAATGCAGAGGCAAATTTTTCTCTCAAAGTTTTAGTAACAAATGATGCATCTGATAACAACGCATCCAAGCTCACGAAATACCTTCACAGTTAACGGAAATAGAAACAGGAATAATAATAACAACGTCACGTTCAAGCCTCTTTTCAACATGAAAGCAATATATTAGAGATTAAATATATAATCACATTTATGTTAGAATAGAACATGATTGATGTAACGATTATTTGAGAAAAGCTCTATCATTTATTTCTCTCACAACTATCGCTAGTTGTCCTCCCCTTTGTTGCACTTCATCAGTTGTTTCCGAAAGAAAAATCTTTTCTCATAAAGTAAGATATCTTTTGTTCATTGTATTTAATTTCGTGCACTAAATGCCTTGTTAGGCAACATGAATGATTCAAAAAGTTGAAAACTGCTAGATATTTGCAAACTAATAGACCATACATATGAGAAACATTAGGTATAAAATTATTTTAGGTATAAAATTATTTATGTATCTGATTACAGCACCTGACTTTTAATGAAAGTTTTATGATGCAACAATGCATTGGTGAAACAGTTTCGTAGACAGCCAGTTTTGATGAACCACCCGATGACTTTTTTTCTTTAGTGTTGCTGCCTTACGCAAGAGCTTTTTGTTTAACGTTATAAACAACCATTATATCTTTAACAACAATGTTTTATTCGTGTAACGACAGTTAATTTTATTTCTGTAGCATCGAGCGTACTGTAATTTTATTTCAAAAATGCCCTAAAACACATCAAATGAATTTTTAAAAAAAATTCTATTACGTTTAATTTAATAGGATAACAGGGCATGCAAATTAGAAATGAAGGCTGCATTTTAAAACAGGAAGTTTTGCATATTTCTAGAAAAAGAGAGGGAAAATAACTAGGGTAGTTGGAAAGTATGTAAGACATCTAATTATACAAAATAATCAAGAACTTCTAATTTCCAGTCAGCATATTCCGTCTTGACTAAACTCAAATAACAATAAGGCGAATTACTGATAAGTATAATAAACACTGACATACTGAAAGTGGTATGCCTCTTCGTTATTTTCTACAGAATGTTTTTACGCCTTTACAGCTCCAGGCGGAGTTTATGTTCTTGCACAACTGACATAATCCAAAAGAATAAAACCACAAATATTAAAGAAGAAAGAACGGGCTGTTATTGAGTTCTTAATTTGAAAAAAAGATATACTGCTACCGATATCCATGTAACACTCTGAAAGGTACTTAATAAGACTTAAAATGACGCGAATACTTGCGAAGATGGATGGAAACTTTAAAGGAAAATCTAATGTTAAAGACTAACAGCCTTCTAGCGGATGGACGTGTACGGCAGTCACGGATGAAAACAGAAACGCGGTGATTATCACAATTTCTGCATAATGTTGCATCACTGTTCTAGTGATAACTCCAGTGAAGAACTTAATTATGGGGATAATACTGTCCAAAAACTTATCCACAGCCTGGCATTGTGCGAAATCTGTGTACGAACTGGAACCTTCATCAATTAACAGTTGATTTATTGCACGAAACCTCGGAAATGCTGGAAGTAATTAAAACCGAAGAGGACCACAATGCTTTCAGTGTCATACTTGAAATGTTATTTGTTTGGAAACTTAGCATGTTTTTCAAGACAAAAAATAATCAGTCAGTAGACTGGCTTCTCATAGGGATCTTTTCAATCAACGAATTGTAAAAGCCAGTGATTCACACGCAAAGCGAACATGAATGATTTTTGAAGAGAGAATACAGAGATTTTAGCTTGACGACAGCCATAAAAAAGGCAACAGAAATAAATGAGTGCAGTCCAGTTATATCACGATAAAATACAAAACTATCTACTTCCCTGGCAAGATACAGTTTCTCGCCTAGTTTCAACAGTCAATGATCTCTCTTCCCCTTACATTCTTGAGCTGTCTTATTCAGACATATTGAAGTGAATGAAAGGCATATTGAACTTATTCAGACAAGCTGCATAAGGTATTTCTCCCGCCTTCTTCGCATGCCTTCGTGGTGTAGTGGTCAGCACGCTCGACGCGTAACCGAGAGGTCCATGGTTTGATTCTCGGCGAAGGCGTTGCTCATTTTTCATCACTCTTGCTTCCGAAATAACCTAATGTCTCTACAACTAAAGTGAATGAAAGACATATTGAACTTATTCAGACCTATTGAAGTGAATGAAGGAATTACACTATCATAAGAGAGACCAAATGAAGCGTTGCACTGGGGATTTGATAAGTGATTTCACTGCGATGTAAATGCATTTCACCAAGAGTGAGGGCTTTTAAGATTACCATATAACATACAAACAATTAATCTCTTCATACAAACGTTATTCTATGCCTCAAAGAAATGGTAACTCAATAAGCAAATCTTTAGAACTAATCTCGTAAAAGTATTCAATGGCTTTCCTTTCTCATTAACTTCTGGAATAAAATGAACAGGCTAAATTCGCGCAAACTCACAGTATGCGTTAGAAACACTCTGTCAGTGTCTACATTTAAATGAATATTTAAAAAAAATATCTGCTTGGAATTAGGAAATGAAATTTAACAGAATTTCCTATACTGCTAAATATTACACGAAAGCATTAACGTCCTTGAACTCTTTGGTATTTTGCACAAACTTACAGCATCTCAATAAAATATGGATTACTCTACTATTTTTCTTATACAATTTTCAGTTACATAATTTATTTATCTGCAAGTACTTGGAATTTGTATTGCATTATTTCGTCGTTAATTTTTAAACACATGCGATTTGAGAAGCAACACAGATTGCTATCAGTTGTAATTTGCTATGAATTTGTTTCATATTACATATTATGTTTTTTAACACAGATCAAAAACGATCATATTTTTGGAAAGAGTAGAACGCCACCTTAGAGTAAATTGTTAACTGATACTATTTTATAGTAATTAGTGTAACTGAGGCCAATATAAGTTAATTTTAAACGGTTTCTGTTAGCATAGTGCTAATTGCCTGCAGATGAGAATAGCCAAGTTGGCGTGTCTGCATATGAGAATTCCAAGCTTTAGTCCCCTTGGAAGCTAACGTGTTTGCAATTAAATTATTATGCTTTAAATTCAGCTAAACTAACTCTATTTTACTAATAAATATTCTTTAAATATAAAATAAGGTCAAAAATCAATAACTAAACAGCTTAATTTGGTGCAGTCTTACCCAAATAATCAAATGCAAAAACTTCATTTTTCTTTCTTCTTTATGAAGTGAGGCGCATTTTAAATGACTGAGAAAATAATGCTCTAATTTTTGCTAGGAAACGCAAAATTTAAATCAGAATATTTTACGATCTTCAAAAAGCGCAGTGGGCAGCATAATTAAACCAATGCACAAAATGAAATAATTTATTAAAACTATATTACAGGAAAGAAAAGAATGAGAGAGAATAACGAAATTTTATAAGAACAGTGTTATTAGAGCTTTAAATCCACAGGGATTGCTCACTTACTGAATTGCTGATTATCGCCATCGATAGGCAGTAGATGAGAGGGTAGTAAACTATATGTCTTCCTAAAAAAGACGATATGATATTCGAATATTGTTTATATGCTTTATTTCATATTCTATTAGTCTAGAATTCTTTTAAAGTGTGCAGTAATATAAAATAGCAGTCCACTTTTATAATCTCTCAAGATCAATGAGAATTCAACACATTAAAGTGTAAGAGACTGGAATAAGTAACGCATATCTAAAACTGAGAAATCGATACAAAAATGCATAAAAGTAAATAATAAACAAAATTAATAACAAAACAAAGTATCTCACACATCTTATAGCATCTCTTCAGAGGTTGATGCCATAGAATAATGCAAGATTTTAGCTAAATTTCTGACTCACATAAAGAATAACGTGACAATGCAAAAATATAAATTAAAAACAACAAATTTCTGTGTTTACGTTTAAATTAACAAATTCTTAAATAGTTTAGTACAACAGAAACAAGGTTAAAATTCAAGTATGTGGAGCAAGTATGACCAAAACTGACTAGTAAACGAATGCAAACAATTTAGTCATGAGATGCAAAAACGTCACTAGGGAAATCAAATAAAAACAGAAAAACAATTAAAAACTGGAGTATAATTATTAAATCAAAAAAACAAGGTTTTGAAAACTGCAGTGATCAGAAAAAAATCAGAATTACATGTAGCAAACATTATGCAATCCAAAATGCCTATACTAATTATGAATTACTCAAAATATAGTTAAGGATAATTAATTCGAGTTATATATTTAGTTGTTACTGTTTAAAATATAAATGATATACGACTGGTGAGAAAGAAATGGAAAAAGTAATAATTAGACTGCAGTAATAATTTGACTGCACTAATTTGACACTTGCTAAGAAGTTTTAAATTTAAGCAAAATTGTCGATGCACGTGTATACGACTGAGAAGAATGTTTCTATTGCTATTAAAGAAATCAAAAACGGTAGAAGTATTCAAGTTTAAGTAAGCAGGATTTACATGATAAGGTGATTAATGAAACAACTCATTAATAAGTATAAACTTAGAAATTTTATTAAACAGTCCTTTCAAAAATCCTACAATTTAAATCTAGCAATTAAAGCAAAATCTGTTGAAACCAGCCATGACAAAAAAAAAATCCAGTTTACCCCTCCAGTTAAGGCTTCAGTGTACGATTTCGTGTATATCAGGAGTTAATAATTTTAAAAATTTAAACTGACAGTGTAATTTGGCGAGCTGTTTTCACCACCCACTAACCTATATACATTAGTAAGGGAGATCATATTTTCTGTTCAAAAATTCGATAGTGAGGTTTCAGTGAATAAGTAGGGGTCCCACAACACGTTCGGCAGTTCTTAAAATGTCTCTCTGTCTATTTGTGTATCTGCCTGTCTGTGTGTACGTGCATGATAACGTTTTGTCCACGATAACTCTTAAAACAAACTTCCAAAGATTTCTATTTTCCGTATTGAAGGTTTCTGCATTCATATAAAAAGCTGACTAAATTTTGGGTTGAACTGGACAATCATAAGTCGTGCTTGAAGCTCACAGACAATCATAAACCGTACTTTATCAACGCAATATGTCATTGCATATATACTAGTGTGCAAACCTTAAGCAACGTTCCTGATTTTAGCCGCAATTCCGCAAAAAATCAACTGGAAGACAGGAAATTCATACTACAGATGCACACTATAGTACCTAAGGATGAGAAAAGTATAGTAGCCAAAAAAATGGAAACGCTTTATTAACAGAATGGCGTTGGCACAAAAACATGTCTAGCCAAGAGAGAGAATAAGCAAACCAAAGAGTCTTAACAAGGGATTTGATCTCCCCTAAGTGCAATGGCTGCATTTACCCGTCGCTCGATACTCAACACCAGATTATCTAACAGTTCTTGGGGTAAGAGTTCCCATTCTTCAAAAAGGCATCCGTTTCAGATGTCTGGTGTTCTCCGGAGGGTATGAACATACTGCCAGGCGTCTCCCTAACGTATCCCACATACTATATTCAATGGGATTTCAATGGGATTCAATGGGATGATTAGAGGAACACCCTGGCCAATTCATTTTGTGGACATCTTCAGTTTCTATATATTCTAAACAGCATGATCCTTTTGCAGCCGCGCATCATTATCCATAAAAACAAAGCATCACGGAATCATCAATGGTACCACAGAAACGACGCACGTGGGGAGAATAACTTCATTACAGTAACGATGTCTTGTAAGTGAACTTCTGCTCAAAATGTGGAGCTCCGCCCGTCCGTTCATCATAAATGCCTCCCCATACAAGCACACCAGGTCTCTTTTTCTGATATTAGCAGGATAAAAGCGTGCCCTTCATATCAACTGGAGGAGACAATGGTTTGTCAGACTGAAACAACTCTCATCGGTAAAGCAGACATAACTCCATTGATGAGGTATTCAGTTTCTGTGTTCTCTACACTAATGCAAACGGTGGCACCTATCAATAGTATTCAAGACTAGTTAAGAGTATTCAGAACAATTTAGAACGGCGGGCGAGTAGGCCACAGTTATGAAGTCGTCTGGCCACACTAAATAAGAACACCTGACGGTCGGCAGCCGTGTACAGCTGCTGAGCGATGTTAATGGCTCTCTGGTTTCGATCTTTTTTCGTTTGCAGGGTAATATATTGGTCATTAGTCATCGTTGTTTCCTTTGAGCCAGTCACCACCAATTTCTTCTTTCAGCTGTTTTACTTTAAGCTGGCGACAGACGTCAAGTTACGTCCCTTCTCAAGTTTGCCTATCATTCTGCCACGTGTAAAGACGTTCTGATATTTTCTTTTAGCCATACTGCACTTACAGTCTCCCTTTTACTTACAAAAGATTGCGTGGCATTACGCCTTCTGGTGTTCTTTTTTATACTGTTTGCAGAACGCGCGCTGGCTCCCAGCGCTTCGCGTGCCCTCACGTACCCTCTGACATCATGGGGCTAATATTTCTATACGCATGACCTTTCTACTGTGTTGGCTTTTCGTTATACTGATCGCAGAAAGCCGTTTCAACAATTTCATAATTGATATGTTGAAGAATTAAAACGAGCATTTTTACTGATACCTAAATATCCCGGAGATAAATTAGGTACAGATCAAAATGAATTTAGATTTGTTGATACTATAGAAATAACATAGAAGAAAACTAAAACGATAATATTCGTTTGAAGTTATTTATTTTAAATAAGATATAAATATTTCATATTCTTTAATTAAAAACCGACTGAATTACATATTATTAATTGCCCAATGAAATACAATTCGTAATAAATAAAATAAATAAATAAATAGGCAAACCTAATTTTCGTACTGCCTACCTTTCTATTTATTGGAACCACAAATTAGATTTTTTTGCAAACCATCAATTGGAGATGATACCTTGCTAAAACCTCGTTGCTATTTAAAACGCGAAATTGGAGGAAGGTCATACGCTGGTCACATCACATTTTTCAATAAAGCTATGACGAATTTTATTATCTGTAAAAATAATTTGGTTAATTTTGAACCTAAGTAAGAAAATATTGCTTATTACACTTAAGTACGTAAATTTAAGTCATACTCGACGTAAGCAATAAATGTAACTTAAGACATTTTCATAATTTTAATTTACTCGTAATTGTTTGATAATCTATGCTAATATTTTTAAATCTAATTCTTAGATTAAAAATATATTAACAGTTATTATTTTGGAAATGCAGCAGTTACAATGTATTATATTGATACCTTTAAAATTAAAAAAAAACTCTTTTTTACCCAAATAATTTTAATTAGTTTAATTTCCAAATCTTAACGTCTAGAAATTATTCCACTTCCTTGTTGCTGTCATTGGTTTTATTAAGCATGAGTTTAGGTTTATTTTTATTTTTATTTAATGGTTAGAGCTTTTCTAGCCATGTAGGAGTCGGATTTAATGAATGAACGATTAACTAAGTAGAATTGTAGAAATCTTTTGTTTTTATTTTAACTTCATTTTTGGCATTATCGCGTCATTCATTACGTACTGGCTGATTCAAAAAGATTATAAGAAATTGCTTGATACTTTATGTTATTCCAACTAAACAGACCGCAGCTTCTAGCGCGTTATCTAATGCATGGAGCTTTTTTAATTTACTTATTTTTACTTGTTTTAGCATCACATACATGTAACACACGCACAGATACACATACCTATATATATATATATATATATATATATGGAAACATTGAACTCTCTTACTTTAAAATAGGATTTTAGTTGTGAATTCATTCTCCTCATTGAAGTTTAAATTTAATATAGGTTGCAGAATAATGTTTTGAATGGCTTCTTTCTTTTTTTCTTGATTACGTAAGTTTTGAATATTTTTTTCCCTTCATAACAGAAGTTTAATTTATTTCTTAATTTATTTTGGTTTAAAACATGTGGAGTAGAAAAAGGATAATTTTCTTTATAACCGATTACAAAAAAATTACATTTTGAGTATTTTGCACGATAAGTTTAACGGTACCTTATGAAGCAGTTTACCACTTCAAAATGTAAAAGTGTTTTTTTTTCGGTTGAAAAAGTCAATAAAAGTTAGTTGATGAAAATTAAAACTTACAAAAAAAGATAAAGATACACTAACAAATGCTAATATTCTTTTTAAGTACATAATAGAGTTTTTGTTCAGTCCTCTGAGTTTTAATCCCTTGACGACCAATGGCTGAGTAAATAAGATCATTAAATGGTGATAGTTCTTTCTGGGTTCAGTTCTGACTGAATGGGATTTTCGTTATTTGCCCCCCCCCCTTCTGCAATATGAATATAAGAAAATTTTCGTGACGAATTTCTCCATTAATCCATTCTTCATTTGAAGCAAGATTCACTCATTCACTCATTCTATTGGTATAAAACACTTTTTACCAACATACGTATTTTATGCTTACTATGTCGGTTGCTTATAATCTGTTATAAGGTCTTGTAATCGGTTTGACAGGGATAAAAATGCATGACAGAATATTTGTAATATTTTATCGAATTCTGCCATGAACATTTTCTAAATTAAATATTTTCTAAATTATGATTACAGAATATTTGTAATATTTTATCCAATTCTGCAATCTTAATTTAGAAAATTGGAGAAATTTATTTATTTATTAATTTAATCTAAATTTTCAGCGAATAAATATTTAAAATCCATTACAGATGCTAAAAGAATAGGACTGCGGTCGGAAGATAGAGAGTTGTATATCATTTATAAATTCTTATGCAGCAGATTTTACTTTTATTCTTTCTTTCAAACCCTTTGAAGAAAAGGATATGTTCATGGCATCAGGAAAAACCGCCACAGAAGTCATAGAGTTGTTAAAGAAAAAGTAAAATAGTATGTAAATTTACAAATATTTCAATCCAAGCAATTAAAAATTGAATTTCTTAGATAGGTAGAACGATTTGTATTGTAGCAATTGATAAAAATTTCCCTCATTCACACCTAAGCACACAAAAAAGTTATAAAACTAGCAAAATAATGCAACAATAAATTAATTCACATGCATATCTTCACTCTTATATTAATGGTTTTAGCAATTAAATTTAAATTTTGTTTGTTTTGAATTGATGTTCATTAAACGGATTTGTATTATTGCTAAGTATCAGAATCACTTATGCCTCTTTATTAATAAACTCTAAGACTTTTTTGGTTAATGTTGGTTCTAAACTAATCTTATGCAACCATTTATAAATGTAAAATCGGACATTTGATTTCGTTTACAATAATTTTGCGTTCCTTTATAATTTTGGTCAGTAGTTTTACATATATTTTCTGAGTTAGCAGTGCAACTTTATTTCAATTGCTGCAAGCAAATACAAATACAAATAAAAATTACTCTGTACTTCCAATTTCATATAATTTTAATTGTATTCGATGTATATATGGTATCATAAATCTGTTTGTATGAATTTATTATACCTTTAACTAACGCAATAAAAAAGTATAAGTTTTTAACCTAAACAAATTTGCATGCAATCAGCATGTGACTGAATGTGACTCCATTTTCTTGTGCAACTAGAAGCTTTACCACCAATCTGTAGATCAGTTTCCTATGAAAAATTTTATAGGCATTTAAAATCATTAAGGAACCCGTGTCCAGCATTCAGAGCAGCTTTGGTCTCTGGTTAGGCAATAAAAACAGATGTTCGATAAGTTTGTTGTCGCCAAATATCTGAGACAAGTTAGGCATTTGAAAAATCACTTTTCAACGTGTTATGCTTACCGAGTTCGATGTTTCATCAGCTGCTTGCAGCAATCATTTCCCACGGTAAGCAACCTTATTATTGGTAATCTATCTTGAGATACGTAACATACTGTTATGGAGCTGTTATGGGAATCGAAAAATATCAACCTCATAGAAAATATCTCGATATTGAACCCTAAGAAACGTTCACCTGGATCAGAAATCGGAATCTACTTATTCTTTATATTTTAGGAAATACATAAATGCATTAATAGTAGCGAAATTTTATCGAATCGAAGTGCAGTTTTAGATGATATGAAAACCTCGCTTTCATCAAACGGCTTGAAAGCAAGGGTATAAACAAAATAAAAAAACACTGCTGGAGATTTTAAATGATATACCATCACTTGATTTTTCCCTTTAACAATCCTACCTATTTAACAACTGCAATGCATTACAAATATTTTCGACGAAATTTATATTAAATTTAAGTGTAAAATTTCACAACGTTCAAAATAATTTCATAACTCCTTTCATTACATGAATCCAGAAACATTAACTGCAATTTCCTTTGGTCTGACAAAAACGCTTAATATAAGCTTATTTTAAATGCAATGAAATATTCGCTTTTTCTCTTCCTTTAATACGGTAATTAAATTATTATAGGTATAGTATTTGTTAATTTAATCTTAATCTCACTAACAATTGTTGTTCTTTTTATGAGTCTCTCCTCATCCCTACCTTCTTTGGAAACGTATGTTAGTACCAATAATATTTGATAACCACTGATAAATATTTGTTGCAGTGGAGAGGATTGATGAAAATATTTTATGTGCCTTATTCGATACTAGTATCTTAAAATACGGTAGGGATATCGTAAGAGGAATTGAAAATATCAAAACCTGGGAGATTTAAAAAAAGAATAATAGAGGAAATTAACTTATATTAGTTAGCACGAAATTTAAAACCTAAATTTTCCTAATTTGGTAACCCCAAATCTAGTTTTAGCTTCGTATTTAAAAATTGTCATTTAGTCATGAAATTTAAGATTTCTTGATTGTTAACTTATTAAAAGTTCAATCTATAAGATACATACCGTACAATAAAACTAAGTTGTATTTTAAAATAGTTTTTCTTTATCTACATGTCCCTCAAATTGTAAATTCCATCTGAAGTTAAATTTTTACTGTTAGTTACTTTGTATGATAAAAATATATTTCCTTACATCGTAAAGACATCCATAGTGTAGGAATAAGAATTAAAATTAAAATGCAGTATCACAGCTTCTGTACCTTATTTATCACAACACTCATCATTTGCAGATTAGCTTGTCTATAATTCGATTCTTATTCAAATAAAAATATTTGCCAAATTAAACAGAGCTAGGTGAAAGCTAACTAGTTCTTCTGTTTATTATTCATAGCTGAGATAGATGTCACTTTAGATTAAGAGACGGAAGGGCATTTTGCCCAATGGAAATTTAAATAATTCACCACAAATGAGTAGCTTTGTAGACGTAACCATGATCTGCAACCCGGAAATTTCAGATTTTTTTACAAAATAAAACCATTATAGTATACTTTTTTACGTCAAAGATAGACTGATATACAAAACGAAATATTTTGCGTATTTTGAAAACTTAATTTGAGAAACAATTCAGTAATGTAATAAAATAACTAACAGAGAACTTTCTGAGATAGATGTCACTTAAGACAGGATACTCCGACCAACGGGAATTTAAATGATGCACCACTCTAACATGCAGTTACATCACTGAACTCCTTAGTTAGCAACATCCGATTTAGCTTCTTGCCTTCTGGACAAGGTCAAGTTTGCCACCCCACCCCTGAGTGAAGAAGAGTTTTCGTCGGAACTTCTTTTTGCCTCCTCGGCAACAGATAGGAAGAGGTCGCTGTAAGAGACGGACGTACGGTACAGCAAAAGAAAATCCGCAGGTTTTTTTTTAATCAGTTTTAGACACCATGACTCCGATGTTCCATTCCGGTAAATCACACACTCGACAATTTTACCATGCAATACTGATGGGCAGAACTTCCGAGAACTATTCGCCCTCCATCTTAGAAAGGACATTTGAACGAACATTTTGACTTTTGGATGCCTCAATTGCCTAAGATTTCATGCGCAATCTATTCCGTGTATTATATATAAAAATGCTGTGCTATGCTATGCTTTGCTCAACGCCGCCCAGCTCGTATAGTGGTTAGTGACACTAACTGCTTCGAATCCCGGAGAGGACATGGTTGTTTGTACGCGTATAGTGCCCGTGAGGCATAGGGGACACTCAAAATGCAACGCGAACCGAAGGTCCTTTTGAGAGTTTGGTGGTAGGGGAAGATTGTAGGAGACCCTCGGACTGCCCCTCCCGGGGTGTTCTTCCTCAAAATTAGAGCGGAAGCTTAACATTTAGCTAGGTATAGCAATACCCCAATTACCTATGGTATGCTGATGAAGGAAGATGCTAGCCTGGCTTCTACCTATACCTGTACCTGACATATAGCACTCAAGAAGAGAGTTACAATGAGTAGACATGTGGATGCGCAGCTCCGAGGCCCTATAATACACAATGTGCAAGAAGAGTGTAACCTTGAGTACATATTTCAATGTACATCTCTGAGGCCCTGTGGTTGTTTGAATCTATGATTGTAGTGACATCTAATATTCCAGAAGTGAGTGTCATGGAATAGCTGTTTGAACAAATATTCTAAAGAATATATGCTAGGTTTGTAATGGCAGTGCAACGGTAACGTGGAAAAAACAAAATGTCGTTAACGGTAAGTCTTGATATCATTTATATCTTCTTGTATACAGTTTATTTAAGGATGGAGTTAATTTTCCCGACAGACTTGAGTTCGTTGATTCGCGTTTGTTGTGTTGTGAGTTTGCGTTTGTTTTTGTCTTGAATTTTCCACCCAACAAACTACAACAAACACACATGAGTAACTTTCTAGACATAGCCCTCATTTGTAACCCGGAAATTTTCAGAATTTTTTATAAAATAAAAACTTTACTATATACTTCTACTTCAAAGAGAGACTGATATACAAGACGAAACATTTCGTCAATTTTCTATACTTAATTAGAAATAATTCAATAATGTAATAAAATAACGAAAAAGGAATTTTATTTTTATCTAAACCAGACTTCAAAAATACGGCGTTTCCTTTTTATAACTACCTGAATACTAATTTAAAGTAATTCTATTAATTAAATTATAACTTAAACATCGCCAACGTAATTTTACACATTAAAACGTATCATTAAATATGCTTTGTTAAGGGCATAAATACTTGAAGCAGGCGTAAGCTGGCGTATTGCTTTCTGTTCGAAATTTGCATGCTATTAACGATTAGAATTCATGATTAAGCTGAAATGGAAACTGGACATTCAGTAAATACTTTATTGTATTCAAAATGTTTCGCCTCTGTCGCTCTCTGAGTACATCACTGCCTTAAGCCCAAGATTATCCGATCATTATTAGTATTTTCCAATTTCATTTAATTACAGTTTACACACCCGGAATCCAGTTGCATCTGGAACCTAAATGGGCTCATTTTCCAACTTAACTTTACGCAAATGGACTTCATTTGAGACTCCGGTAGGCAAATGCACTTCACAATCCTCATACTTAATCGTTCACTCCCGTCCAAAAGTGGGAAAGCTATAAATAGATTTAATGGCATTTGAAATAAAATCATATAGTAATTGCTTACTTAAATAAAGAAGAATTAATATAGAAACAACCGTATCATGTGTCTCGTTAAAATGAAATGTTTGCCTGATTCTGAATAACAACTCTTGATGATACATTTATTTTAGGAAAAATATATATAGCAGTGTGATTAAGTAGAAAAAAACTGCGTTACATGAAAAACTATGATGCTTAATAAAGTAGTTTTAAATCTGATAATTTAGTTTTTCATTTCTTAAGTTTCGTCTTAGCATGTGTTTAACCGGCATATTATATTATTATTGGAAATGTTAGAATCCAGAAGAAACTCAGATTCAGTTACTTTCATTTCTCCTAACCTATTAATTAGAATATTTCTCATTATTCTAAATGTCATTACATGTATTGGATAAAGAAATATATAAGGAAGATACTTAAATCTTTCATTTTTTTCAATCAAGAATTATGTTTATTTCCCCAAAATGTGAAAAAAATCAAAAAATATGTATCTTACATGAAGGATGATTCTTTTTTCCTTTTTTGTATTTCAGCACTTCTTATCGGACATCGTTTACTGTGAAAAAAATAAACCTCATTCAATAAATCCCCAAAAAAGTTATCGCAAAGGAAAATTTTATTGTCAGATGAATGAAAGGGAGAAATCATCGAAGTAAGAACGCATTAAATGGGTCAGCGGAAGAAGTTTTGTTGCTCATTTTAAGAAGTTAGAACTATTTATTCAAACAGTTAGAAAGTACATTCCTTAGAGTTCGAACTTTGAATTACCGAATCAAAGTTCAAACTTTGAATTACCGATCTGGAAGCTAGAGATTTTGGGTTCGTAAACTTAAAAGAACGTTACTTATTTCGTTACATTTACTTATTTAACTTTAATTACTTATTTAACGTTACATTTCATTATGTGTGAATAGTTCCTATGTTGCTGTAATTATTATTAATCACCACAAATAAAACCATATATGTAATACGTTATACTTCCTTTTAGGCATTTATGATTGCTTAATAACTCTGCAAATATGTGATTACTAAACAAATGTGAAACTATATTAAATTCACTATAGTAATTGTTATATCTATAATACATGTATATATACAAATTTGTAAGATCTACGAGTACAGATTATAATAAATTATGTTATATTCGTAGGGGCTACAATAATGAGCACGTTTTTGTTAATTATTTAGTCAGCAGCATCTTTGCTGATATCATAAAAAATTCTCAATAAAATATTCTGTGTTTTTTAAAGTGAAAATGAATAAAATATTTAAAAAATTCTAATTTAATTTTTAAATATTATGGCATGGTGTTATACTCAGTACGCAAACAATATGCTTGCACTAACAACCTGCATTTGATCCTACGTATGCTTCTTCATTACGTATCTGTAACACGCTTTAAACAAATACATAAAACTAGTAAAATATTTAAAGCGCATAACCCTGAAAAGATGACTTTGAGTTAAGCAAATCTAGCTTAGTATAATTTTTAGCAGCATTTCCTCATTCGTTAAATAATAGCGTGTCACTCCCTTGTTTATTCTGTATCCATTTTAAACTTCATACGTCATTGTTTGTCAACTGATCGAGAATAATAGAACAAACGCTAATACAGGAAAGAATTTATCTCTTTCTAAGTCGTCAATGTCTGATCGCATCTACAGGAGTAGAATACCAATAATGCTGCATGTTAATGCATATTAATAACATAAGAATATCCATTACGGCAGAAGAAACTGACACTATTTTGTTTAATTTAAATCGAATAATACGAGTCATGTTATTTTCGGTTAGTGAATGGAAGGCCTTCTGCGAAATGAACTGTTAATCTTACATTTATAAACGGATGCAACGATATTAACGGAGTTCTAACTTGTATTCCCTTTCCCTGCTTCATTCATGGAAATCATTAATACAAGCATTAGCGTTTTTAATATTTCAGGCAATCACACAGATGCAGGATCCTAAAAGGACAAAAGATAATCTTATGCAAATATTCATTTAATATGTTTATTACATACAGTGCTATGTACTTATTAAAATCAAATTTAATGAAATATGTATTTGAAGGATTACAGCTAGAAATGTTATTCAGTAAAACTGAGTTAATTACAATATCCATTCACAAAATATTTCTTTATATTTCTTCGATTTCAGACAACACTTGAAAGCTCCAAATTCGAAATCATAAGAGCTATGATAATATATTTCTTATATGTAGAAATGAAATATGTATTTCGAAATATTACATGCTTTATTCTCAGTATTATTAAAAATAAATTTAAATCATTTCTATTTTTGAAAACCGGTAAAATACGAATCGGTCTACGAAGCCGCAGACAGTTATCAAGCATGATATAGATTATACTAATCAATTACGTAATATATTATGTGTTATGCCTAGTAATTATTATTCAGACAAAGAGATTTTTAATTCAGTCTTTGAATGCTATCATTCATCATTGAATTCTGACCGTCATAAGATGCAAAAGTACTTCAAAACTTCAAATAGATTTTTAGGAGAAATTTATAGCCGTCTTCAGAATTGTCTTCTGTCACTTTAGCCCATGTACAACACAAATTATATATTCATTTATAATTTTCAAAATTTTACTGTATTTCAAAATTTTACTGTTAGTAAAAATAGGCTAAGATCAAACAGATTTTAAGCAGTTATAACACAGAAAGAAGTTTGCATTACTTATGACAAACGTATTTCTTCAACTAACTTCCATTGGTTTTCTCCCAGATACCGTCAAAACTTTTGTTAGACAGATACAAATTTGGTATTCGTTAAATACATTATATAAATATATTCTGAAATACACACTTTTTAAATATGTGGCATTTTTGAAAGGTTTCAGCCATTTCCATAACGTTTCCAGTGTCTTTCCCAACCTAATACATTAATAAAAATTTAATTATGCAAAGATTAGCAAAATATGGTGCCAAAAATTAGACTGTTCAGCTGCCAAAATGATTCTCAACAGTTTGACTGCAGACGCTGGCCAATAGTACACCAGTGTACTAATGGTAATGATATTTAGCAGCAGATGTAAAGCTTATTACCTCTTATTATTGCCGATGCAAGCAAACTATTTGCTGCTTTAATTTACCCACATAAAATTCTTTTCTTCCGCATTAAGGTATTATAAAATAAATTAAGTTTTGTTTTTGCGAAATTTATTTGGAACATAAATTATTAATTGCGTATTTCCGTGTATTACTTTCTATTTTTGAAATTTCTTCCGATATCTCAATTTATAGGAACTGATAACGAGTGTATTGTGCTTTGGGAAAACATTAGTAGAAGTACATATAAGTATCAAGTAGTGACTATGTATTGCTGAAAAATTGCTTTTTAAATTGAAACCTTTCATTAAATAATTAGCTAAGACGATTTAAACATAGGAATGTTTTTCTGGTTTAATGCTTGTTTCTATCAAAAGCTTTCTTTTATACATTTTAATAATGAAAAAATAGTGTCTTAATTTGCCTTCAGCAACACACAGGAAATTTCGTTTTTCTCTTATTTTATTAATTATAACTACATTAAATTCTATATGATTTGATATATAAGGCGTATTTACATTAAAGAAAAGCTTCAGTTGCAGAAAAACGGTGAAATTTTAAGGAAATTAGAATTGCTCTTATATTATTCTAATATTATTTTCTGGTTAATTTTAAGTAAATTAGAAGGTAGAAGAATTATAGGAATAGCAATTTAAATCGCAAATATTTCAAACACATCGCTGTAAATTTTTAGAAACTGTCATATTTATTTCATCCTCACCCCAACGAAAGAAAAAAGGAGTGAAAATTAAAAATTAGATATGTTTCCAATAAAAATTCCCCAAAAGGTTAATAATATTCAAAAAGAGGGAATTTCAATAACCATGATTTCATATAAGTCGAATACAAGACGAATAGCTAAAAATTAATTTATTTAGTGTTAATCTACGTTTTTCATTCATTATTCTCTTAATCTATGCAGCAATATTTGCTTTACTGTGAAGATACATTTTTATTTACATAGAAATTTCATCACATAATTCACCTTCTACAGTGAGTAGAAAATACTAATTATTACTGCATATCAATTCCTTAAACAATCTGAAATCATTCATATTATATTCGAATTATATTCGAACTATTTTTATATGCGTATTGAATCAACATTTAGAATATAATGGCGCACTCCAGGAGTATAGATCTAACAACATATAATGTTAACTATGCCTGATGCTCTCATTTCACGCACATTTTGTTTTATAAAACATAAACGGATTTAAACCAATTACAAGTGTATAATCATTACATTACTAAATTTGTAAGTAGATAATTATGCAGTTTTTTCAAGACAATCACGCAATAGAAGGTTCTTTTCTGTGTTATAGATCTCGAGCTGTAATCATAGCTCAGTGTCAGTTTCAAAACAGTCATTGAATTAATCTACAAACCTATACAATTCACAGTTGTATCATCGATTTGTTTTCTTAACAAAACTCCTTCTAGATATTGGATCTATCAATGGGAACTTCATGACTTGAAGTTTCTATGTGACATTTTCCCATTCTTGGCAAAGTCAAACATCGAAGCCATCTCGACCGTACAGGTTTCGAACCGAAAAACATACATGATCTCAAAAACTTATCCATTACTGATGCGGATACGGTAACAAATTATATGTTTAAACAAATGTTCATAGAATGTAATCATCATTTGACAATAAAAAATTAAAATAAGAAACATATATTTAAGTCTTTAAACTTTCAAGTGAACAGTTTTCTTTTCATTTTATTTATTATTTGTCAGTCTGCTTACAAATTGCAAATCCATTTAAAATTGGGTCAAATATTTCGAATTTTTGAATATATTCGAAAAAAATATTCGAATTCGAAGCTTTTTTTAAGTATTTATTGTGTTAAATAATTCACAAAGGATGTTTTGGCAACTTTTAATTTGTTATTTTGAAACGACTTATTATAGAAAAAATTTACGTTGTAAAGATAAATTATCACGAAATATGACTTTTGCAGAATTAATCTGACGGTTTCGTAGACTTCTTTCTCAAAAATTGTGTTTAGCGTTGAATTAAATTCAATTTTAAAATAGTTACCTAGAGCTACTTACGTAAAAAGAATAATTTAATCTGTACGATAGAAGCCTTCACATTTCTTGTTTATGAAAATAGCTCAAGTTTTAATTTTTAACTTTCTTACGCCAGACAACAGAAAACTTCAGGCGGTAAAAGTTTTCGCATCTTTGAAAGCTCATATGTATGTCACATTTATTCGGTTGTAAGGCCTGAGAGGCAGGTTGATAGCATTTTCCACAAGAGCAGTCTTACTCCTTTTCTTGTTTTCTTGAAATTCTTAGTTAGCATAACATGTGAATCATTCAGCTCTCTAGTGGATATAATGAGAATCTGTTCCTAAAATGTTTTTTGAAACATTTTTCTGTTTTGAAGTAACTCTTTATTTATTTCCCTGGAGGAGCTGCTTGAAATATTTACCATACTTTATTCGCATTTAACTCTTTCTAACATTTATATTTTAATGACGAGTTAATTTCATCTCCAGACGCCTTTAGTATGAGCGGCGTTGCTTTTCGCATATAAAAGCGGAGATGCAAACACTTTTTGCTCATTTGTCTAGGTATATTAAACCGTGGAAGACATGTTAGCGCGGATTTCAGTTATATTTGATATTACTTAATATTTACATTTATGTAACATTTGTAATACATTTATACAAGGGCATTTGTATTTTAGGTCTGATTTAAACTTAACTGTCTGAGTTTACTTCATTACTTGCATTTTTTTTTACTTATTACGTGCTCTGTCCTCAGGCACTACACGGAAAGGGAGGGATGCCCCGTAGAGGTCTTTTTAAGGGAAACTGGTTCATACTCACGTTACACATAAGGAAAACTATGAAAACGCCCATACAGCCACCCCGTTCGCTGAAACTCGAACCCCGGACCGAACTACCAGCGTTCAACGTCTTTTACCGCTAGGTCGCTGTGGGCTCACTGCATATTTTGAGAACGTTTTTGTGAGCGTAACTGTAACTTAAATTATGCATTAATTTTTGTATTTCTTCTGATTATATTCCTGACACTGTAACGTATTATAAATATCTTATTCATGCAGGAATGATTGCAACCAGCAGTGGGTCTATAATTGCATGTTGCTTTAATATTTTAGTTAAAACATTTGTAGCTGTTTGCGCTATATGCCACTTTAAACCTATCAGAAAACTGAATCTTGAAGAAGCTGAATGACGAATACTGTAGAAAAAATGTCAAAACATTTGCCAGATAAAAGTTATAAATGAATCAAACTTCTTTTAAAACTTAATATATTCCCATATAGATCTACTCATTTTTCTAACTAGGTACATACAAATGTAGACAGATCAATAGGTGTACAGCTTTATATTTCTATTTGCAATATATTAGAGATCTGATATATTGTAAACGCCAGCTAGTTAAAAACTCAACTAAATTCAAGTTACTTGTTTCTAAGTATATGCATTTGTGATTATTATATTTAGCGATTTTAGAAAGGTAGCTTTATAATACTTTAAAAAATAGAAAAAAAAGATAAATCCAAATTTATATTACGTCCAGATTGTTGACGACTAAATATTTAGTAATTCATAATATACTCGATGAAAGGACAGAAATTTGAAATCCTATGCAATCTAAAAAAAAATTATTTCGATAATTTCACTTATATTCTTTAAATTCTTGAGTATCAGTTAAACTTCGAAATTATCGCCTTTAAATTAATACGAGAATACTTTGCTGAATTTCGATTAATTAATGGAGAAATATGCTAGTTCATGCATTAAAAACTAAGGTCCATTTGTATTAAGGAGTATATTTTTATTTAGTATAAATGTTTTAAAAGTATTAAATATTTTAGCTTCTCTTGTTTTATACCTCGCTAAATTAGTAATCAAATTTATTCATTTTTAAATATTCATTTAAAGTAATTAAAGTTTGTAATTATTTTTAATTATTTAATTTTTTAATTAATTTTTTTAAATTTTATTTCATTTTAATAATTTAAGTGTTATTACAGAACACTGCAATGTTATTAAGAAATGACTGAATTATTAGTACTTTTATTCGTTCATTTCTACTTATAATTTCTTTACAGAGATACGTTATTATTGTTTATTTTAAGAAAGTACGTCTTATTTTTCACGAAATTATAATTTTATA
This sequence comes from Stegodyphus mimosarum, assembly GCA_000611955.2. Taxonomy (NCBI): domain Eukaryota; kingdom Metazoa; phylum Arthropoda; class Arachnida; order Araneae; family Eresidae; genus Stegodyphus; species Stegodyphus mimosarum. The sequence goes on along the minus strand of KK121559.1, from coordinate 269,853 downwards.
ACTAAAATAGGTAATATTTCGTTATTAGTTTCTTTAGTTTTCGATATATTAACAGTAAGATATTCTTTCCGTTTCATAGTTTCGCTATTATATCGAAAAGAACGAAACCATAAAACGGAACACACCTTTTTCAAATGCATAGAAACTCATAAAACAGTTAACATGTACACATATATCCACTCAATTACCCATTAGATAAACAAAAATGACCCTTTCTGAGTTTCGCCATGAATTTATTCAAAGACTTAAAAAAAGAAGGAAAAAATATTTTCCATAAACTATGTTTCCAAATATAAGAAAGATTAAAAAAGTATTGCGAATTAAAAATTGTGCTGATTAATTAGTATTGAAAAAAGAAACAGTTACTACGAATTAAAACCATGATGATTAATTACTATTGAGAAAATAGTCCTAGAAACAAAATATTACTATGCCTATATTTTTCAGCCTGATTTTGAAGACAAAATTTCTTATCCTCTTCATATCTGCAAAAAAATGGGATTAATTGGCTCTGTTATAACGTAACAGCTTCAATTTATGAATTAACCATGTGCGTTCACATAGCTGAAAATTTACGCATTTGCACTGCACTTACATTTATCATCCATTTAGGATATTTTTTTAATCTGCTTGCAAAGAGGTAGATCTCATTTCCTTGAAGAAGTCTAATTATTCCATAACAGCAAAAAAGTTACTATCGATAGGCACTATTGTATTAAAAATATATACTCACCTAATGCATTGAAACTTACCAAAAAGTTTTTCCAGTGATGTCTGATAAGCACTATTAAATAACACATTTCAATCATTTTGTCAGGCATTTAACTTTGAATCTACTCTTCTAAATACATACATGTAGATATAATTCAAACAAGCACAAAATCTCTTACATGAAACATTACTCCATTATAATATTGTTTTTAAATCACTGCATCTAAAAATACATAAATATTTAAATGTTAAAAACGTTAAATACTAAATTTTAAATATTAAAAAAAAATTGATATGTCTCATATTCCATAGACAGTGATATTTTGCATGATTTTATATTTTATACTAAATACCATTTATTATCTGCTTGAAAAGCAATTAATATATATATTTCCTGTATTCTGAAAATGTTATAGAGTGAAATAGAAGATATGTAAACAGTTTGAAAATTAAAGTAAATTATTTATGTTACATCAGTTATTACTTACATACATCTTGTCATGCATATTACTTATCATATTTTATATTTTAGCGCGTCTACATGAATACTCATTAATTGTCAAAAGTTGGGTTGACATGCAGCAACACGTTGTTGGTTTCTCTGTTTGCCGCAGACCACGCGTTTCACATTTTTAGATACTACGGAAAATGTCGGTAAAAATTCATATATCGCCCGAATGAAAAATAGAGCGATGGAGTGATAGGGACGTCGAAAGGAAAAAGTGTGACGCCACAGGGTAAAAAAGTTTTCTTACCTCGTAATAAAGAGGCGAAGATGATCCACTCGAGCATGGTCAATCCAGCGGCTCCGACCCCGCGACTGCCGAGAGCCGTGTTTCCGCCTCTGCTTTAACCGCGTCCGCAGCGCCTCCGTTGCCGGTAGAATAGTGTTCGCTCGGGTATCGTGAGCGCGGATTTCAATTGGTATTTGACAGCCGGCTAATGATTCTTCCGCAGTCGGTGCTTTTTCCGCACAATTAAAAGTGCGGGATTGACCGCACTTCATTAATCCGTGGCTAAAAACAAATATTTCCTCGTTTTGTCATCAACGAAAGTTTTTCTATTTAAAGTCTAAACATGCTTGAACTAAACTCTGAAAACGGATCATTAATGATGTAGGCAGTATTGTTAGAGACGAAGGAACCTTCCGTGTACTGAAATGAACAGCTTATTTATTTTTTTAAAACGCTTCTAAAATAATATGTTAAAAATTGCTTAAATAAACGATCGGTTAGCTCACTTCGAGAACTAAAAGGTGTTTTGTTTAGTCATCTTAATTCGGTTATGGTAACAAAGGTTAAAATGCAAGCAACAAAGATTTCGAATAGCTTTCGAATGTAATCCACTTCCAAAGAGTAAGAAAATAAAATAAAAAACTTAGCCCTAAGACTATTACATCCATCCCCTGCGTTCTTATTTTACTCTAGTAGCAATGCAGTAAACGTTATTCAAAATGCTTCGAATGAGAAAAAAAAGTATATTTTAAATTGTCACATCTTTCACTAACTTTAATAAGGCTCAGAAGAACTAGAGAATTGATTTCGTTTTTTCCTCCGAACCCTTTGCTTCATTTAAAGAAATCAGAGATCTTCCTTAACAATTTGCTTTCACATTTGATTTAATATTTCATCAAGATATTTGCTAAAGTCTTAGGTTCGTAAGACATGACGTTTTAGAGATATATGCAGAGAGTATTATTTATTTGATGTATGTAACAAATTCACTACATTATGAAATATATTCGCGCACCATTAGTCTTTAGCATAAATAGCTTTAACCTTAACTTTAATAATTAGACTACTCACGTTTCGCTTGTATGTCAGTGGCAGTGAGTCAAACTATTCTCCTGTAGGACTTGACAGAAACCGCTCAACTCTTTGCCCTGTAAAGTTTTTGCTAGCGGTAAAGCGAAGAGACTCATTTTTCAAAGATGAATTCTATTTTATAATGACAGCAAAGTTCCCTTTACTTCGAAGATGTTATGTTTATATTTATATCTGTGACTGTAGATCTTCTCATAGCTGTTCATGTGATTAAGATCGAGACACCAAAGATAATAATTTAATGGTCCCATCTCATCGTCGAAACGCCAACTCAACACACACCGTACTAGGTAACAAAATCCGCTTTAACTTATCACAAGAAATAAGGGTCAGATCATAAATGATGCAAGGTCCATTATTATTAAATGATCCAAGGTCCATTATTATTAAATGATCCAAGGTCAGATCATAAATGATGCAAAGTTCCAATTATGTTTTGATGGTAGAGCTGAATTTTTAAAAACGATAAAAGTTGACTTATAATGAATTAACCATCGAAGTTAGTTATAATTATTAAACATCAACCTCAATATAGTCCTTAATGAAGCTTCAATGAAAAGAACGTTGAATTTTTTTTTGTAGACTGCTAAAACTACTTCGCAGCAATATGCGGTATATGGTGAATAACAATGGCCTTAGGGAAAACGTTCTGTTTTGTGGCACATTTCATTCCAAAATGTGCCTGAAATTTCTGAATACACATGAATACCAGTTATTTAAAGAACCGAACCTAGATTTGCATCTGTAAATTTACAGGCATTAAATTTTCAGTTCTACATACGACTTATTGAAAGTTTAATGTAAATGGCAAGGAAAAAAGAAGAGGAGATGGGAAGGTCAAATTCAGTAGCCTTATTGGTTTATAAACCCTTTTCACTAAGATTTTGGAAGTTTATTGGTAGACTTTATGCTAATCAAGCAATTATTAGGATTTAAAATTATACTGTAACTTTTCTTTCCGAAGTTCTCACCGGAATCCAAATTAGTTCTGTGAGTATTTAAGCCGAGTATTTGAATGTTTTAGAGCTATTGACATTTTCGCTCACAGTTTGCGTCCTGTCTCCAGCTCTGCCAAAGATTATTCCAGCTTTTTGCATTTTGCTACTCGACGATAAAAGCGTGCCCTTAAATATATCATCCAACTTATAAGATGTTTTCACCTTCCTTCCGCATTTCTTCGTGGTGTAACTGGTAACACACTCCCTACGCATTCGAGAGATCCAGGGTTCAAGTCCCGGAGAGGATACTGCATATTTTTCACATCTCCTGCTTCAAAATGACCTAATGCCTCTACAGTTGCTCCTGAACTAAAAGGTGGTAGATGATAATACGTCATTACGAAGATTTGGCGATTGGATTCCCTCATTTCCACCTGCCATTTAAAAGAGGGAGTATAAAGGTTATTTGTTCCCTCTTTTCCGCATGCCTTCGTAGTGTAACTGGAAGCACACTCGCCGTGTAATCGAAAGGTTCTCGGTTCGAGTCCCGGCGAGGCACTGCAGGTTATTTAGGTGCCCTGCTTCAAAGTAACCTACTGACTCTAAAAGCTTAAGTAAATTATTTTGTGTAATCTTAGATTAAGATACTTGAATTTCAATTTCAAGTTATGAAAATCTGCAGGTTGTACAGTTTTATTTTGTAAGCACAAGTGGAACGTTCTATTAAATTTAAAGAGTTATTAAAAAGGCTACTTTAACATTCGTAGGACTTTGTTATCTTAACTTAGACTGGGGCGATAACTCAATTGTTAATCAAGTAGGTTTTAGAAGACATTGACTTGAAGTTTTACACAATAAGGACCCTAAAAATTAATATCTTCTGAAAACGTGAACTTTAACTTCCGATTAATCGTATGTATATATGCAAAGTTAGTTGTTGTTTCAGCACAAAAGAAAATATTTGTTTCGATAGTTCCTCTCATCTAAAGTAAATTAATAAAATGATCAATTTATGTAAAATAGCTCTACCTCTCCAAGGAAAAATACAGAGACAAATTTTAAAGAAAATTCAATTGAGTAAAAAGTGAATCTAAAGACAAATCAGAAACACTTATCACTTGACAAGACATGAATGAATTATTTTTCAAGTCTCCAAAATCACAAATTAACTGAAAATAAATATTAAAAATTCTGTATTTGGTCATTTTATCTAATTCAAAATTTACCAGATTTCACCTATGGATTAGGCCTAATGTTGCAAGAATTCAAGTTAACCATTTTTACTTTTGTTCCAGTCTTTCTTATGCTACCGTGTGTATGATTTTCATTTGAAGTCATTTCAAATTTTAGTGCTAATTATTGAAGTCATTATTTTATTTAGTCATTTTTATTAGTCATTTTCTTATTTAATTTTATATGTATATGAATATGAAATATCAGAAAAGTGAGAAATAAAATTAAGCTTGTGCTTCGCACTAATGTCTATTATTGTATCCAATTTTGCGGTCTACTGATTTTTTTTTCACAATGGTGGATTATCCGCTTCCAAAAATGAGTATTTTCTCCGCTGGATGTTTTAATTTTGTTTTCAGCTAATTTTTTTTATTTTTCCTACTTAAATTACAAGATAGATTTGGTTTACATTTGGTATATTTGTAGAAGATATTTTTGCACTTTTCTTCGCTTTATCAAAACTGTATTTTCCTTTAAATGTTTGTCTAGTTTTATTTTTCTAGTATCGTCAGTAATGGGTCATTTGCTTCGCAGTAACGAGTTGTCTTCTTTTGATGAGAATAAAAACTCCCAGCTCTGTAGCTTAGCATGCTTACCTGTTTTTAGTACCGTGGTACCTCGATCTACGAGTGCCCTAATATATAAGTGTTTTGAGATACTTATATTTTGCGAGCGATATTTTGCTTTGAGATGAGAGCAAGATTTGAGATACGAGGATTCGCACACTACACCGCTGCACACGACGTCTAACAGTTTCTCCGACCTCAGTCTGTGTGCTTGTTTCCCTCGTTTTCGAAGCATTTTTCATAAGTTTATAAGGTATTTTTCCCGCCTTCTTCGCATGCCTTCGTCAAGTAGTGGTCTGCATGCTCGACGCGTAACCGAGAGGGTCAATGGTTCGATTCACGGCCAAGGCGTTTCTTACTTTTCATGTGTGATGCTTCCAAAAATACCTAATGTCTCTACACTGGCGCCCGAACTAAAAAGGTGGTGGATGATGATTCTCCACCACCGCGATTGGGTCTCCAAAACCCCAGTCGCCCATTAAAAGGGGGAGTATATAAGGTATTTCTCCCGCCTTCTTCGAATGCCTTCGTGGTGTAGTCGTCTGCATGCTCGAGCGTAACCAAGAGGTCCGTGCTTCGATTCCCGGCAAAGGCGTTTCTCATTTTTCATGTGTGATGCTTCCAAAAATACCTAATGTCTCTACAAGTTGGGTTCGCGTTTTTTGCTTTTTGTACATTTGCAAAACATTATCACATTTATTTTAACGAAAAATTAGTTTTGAAGAGGAGCCAGAGATGGAGGAGGTTATCCCCACAAGAGATATAAAGGAGATCTTGGGAATGTGGGAGAAAGTTGTAGAGTTCGTGAATAAAAATCACCCGAAAAAGTTGCAACTGCCCGTGCATCGGAATAGTTCAACGAAATTTGGCTAACTCATTTCCGCAAAATCCTGAACGGGAGGAAGAAACAAACCTCCTTGGACAGTTTTTTAAACGATCTGCAGGTGAAAATGAGCAAAGCATAACGAAAAAAGCGAAGACCAGTAACGAAAATTAAGCGCTTCCGTAAGCACTTCACTTTTTCTTTTATTATATATTTATAGAATATGTATTTGTTATTTATAAATAAATGTTTCTTCTTGTAAATATATTTTTCTTATTCAAAAGCACTTAATAAAAACAACCGAGGCGGTGTTTTGGGAGCCGAACGGGTTAATGGCATTTCAATTAATTTCAATGGAGAAAATTGCTTTGAGGAAAATTGCTTTGAGATACGAGCAATTTGACATACGAGCAAAATTACGGAACGAATTAAACTCGTATGTCGAGATACCACTGTATTATTATTATTTAGTCTGCTTGATGCCATTGCAGCTTGATGTGATTTAAAAAATCTATCGTTACACTGCTGGCCACCGTAAATGCAACACCCTGAAGAAAGCATGCAAATAACATGAAATTTACAACGTGCATTAGCGGAGGTGATATATGCAAATGCTTAGAATTTCAGCGCAGACGCACATCACGCGGGCCTGTGGCTCCATTTCAAAGCGCTATTTAAGGCTTGGAGTTTTCAACGATTTCAAGTTCGGAAATTATGTTTTTCTTGTGGTTTTTTTTTTTCAAAAAAAAAGAACGATCCATTATGCCTCGTAGTATCATAGTAAACAGCGATCATCGTTTGATCAAGTATCCGAGTTCGACAAAGGAAGGATAGTGGCCTACCGAGAGTGTGTATTATCTTTCAGGCAAATCGGTAGTCGTGTTGGGCGAAACCAAACAACTATAATGAGGATATGTGACAGTTGAATGCAAGAGGGTACGACGGACCGACGTATTCGATCGCATACACCTCAGTGCACCACTTCACGTGACGACAGGAACATTGTGCGTATGGCAGTGACGGATCGCTCAGTCACATCACAAACCATTGCAGAACACATTCAATCTATAACGCATCATCCAATGTCTGCGCGTACCATTCGACGCCGTTTACTGCAGAGTGGTCTGTCCGCAAGACGTCCATTGCTTCGTCTACCCTTGACGCAGAACCACAGACGTCTCCGCCGCCATTGGTGCGATGAAAGAAGGATGTGGACGGCAGAATGGAATGAAATTGTCTTTACTGACGAGTCACGCTTCTGTCTGCAACACCACAATGGTCGGATTCGAGTCTGGAGACTACGTGGAGAGAGAATGCTGAACAACTGCGTTATGCACCGCCTGCTTTATCACACTGGTGCTACACCGGTATTATGGTATATTTGAAATAAACATATTGCTGAATTTTTGTCATAAGGTAGTCAAACCTTTTTTGATTTTTAAATTTTATAATGAGCAAATATCTTTCATAAATGCAAGCATAAGGGCAAGAGGAATGTACAAAAGTTTGATTTCGAAATTATTACAAATTTGATTCCTGTAAATTAAAAAATACACTGCTCGGCATTGAAAATGCAACACCAAGAAGGAGTGGTCAGAAATTTATGCAAATGTTAGAGTAGACGCACGTCACTGAGTTACACGAATGATGTGAAATGCGCAGCTCTTCGACGCAGGTGAAATAAGATGTAAGGGAAGGAACGTGCAGAATGGGCAATATTCGTGTCGTTATTTCTGCCAGATGAATTATCGAAGAAAGCTGGTTTTTGTCCCGGAGGATATGCGTAATAGGAGAGAATGCCAGGCCGCCGTCAACGAAGGCACTTCCAGCAGATAGACGATTTTTCGAGGGGTATGGTAGGTAGGTAGGTAGGTGACGGAGGACGCCTGGTGTTTAACGGAGGTAAACAGGCATATGTCCCACGCCCTCCCTTATCTAGATGTAACAACTCCATAGGGTCCCACAAGGGCGCACCGGGAATTACTGAGTCTGAGGGGTATGATGATCGGACTGAGAATGGCGAGTTAGTCCTTATGTTAAATCGAAGCTGATACCCACATGGATGCGAGCACGGTACATCGGCTATGGCGAACATGGTTGGAGCAAGGACATGTGGGAAGGAGGGGTGCAGGTGCAGCCAGAGTGAAGTCTGCACGCGTGGATCGACGCATCCGCCGACAAGCTGTGGCGGTCCCGCAAGTCACTTATACCGCAATTCAGCAGCATGTGACACATACCCTGGATGTTCCCGTGTCAACCAGAAACATTTCCCGTCGATTGGTTGAACGTGTACTGCACTCACGGCGTCCGTTAAGAAGACTGTCATTGACCCCACAGCATAGACACCAACGTTTAGAATGGTGCCGGACTAGAGCGATGTGGATGACAGAAGGGCGAAACGTCGTGTTCTCAGATGAGTCAACCTTCTCTTTATACAGTGACAGTCGCCGCATACGTGTGTGGCGTCGACGTGGAGACAGATCTAATCCGTCAGTAACTGTGGAACACCCCACCGCGCGACAACGTAGCATTTAGTTTGGGGCGCTATTGCCTACGATTCCAGGTGACCTCTAGTTCGTATTCAGGGCACTATGACGGCCCAATGATACTTGGGTAATGTACTGCGGCCGATGGCAATCCCCTACCTTCAGGGGCTGCCTAATGCAATTTTTTTTTTTTCAGCAGGATAACGCCCGACCACACAGTGCTCACATCTGCCAACATGCTCTGCAAGGTATACAGATGCTTCCTTGCCACCGTACTCTCCTGACCTGTCACCAATCGAACATGTGTGGGATGTGATTGGATGCCGTTTTCTGACGAACTGTGGCAAATGGTTGAAAGGGAATAGAGAGCCATCCCTCAGGACACTATCCGCACTGTTATTGACTCGATGCCTAGACGTGTTTCTTCGTGCATCGCTGTCCGCGGTGGTCCTGCATCCTACTGAGCCATGTATATCAACAAATCATATGTGAAATTGCCCTTGCCCGGCCATGTAAAGTATTTATGTATAATAAATACTGGGCCCGGGCACGTTGGATTAGGGTCTCCCCCCAGGTGGCAAGAAGGAAATTTCTGGTTCGCCGGACTGCAAGTCGGATGGTCTGGAAGTTGCGTCTGGGCGCCTCGTGCGAGCCACCCATGAGGCCTCAATGGTCTGCTCTAGATAATGGGGGACGTGGCGCTACACCGATTAATCCTAATGGTAGAGGGATGGTGCCCACGTCTTCCCGTCACTTATCACTTATCCTACTGAGCCGACGTCGTTCTCGCTCTGTATTCTGACTATCATTTTGAAATAAAGATCACTTATTGCTGCTTGCTGTCTCTGTCTTTTTTATAAATTTCATCACTTTCTGACCACTCCTTCATGGTGCTGCATTTTCAATGTCGAGCAGTGTTAAAACTTGAATACTTGTATCATTTAATATATTTGTGTAATTAAAGTATATGTCTATGACCAACGGTTCTGAAAATAAGGACCGGGTAAAAACGTTTGTTGACTCGATATATATATATATATATATTATCGTTGATACGTTGTAGATGATGCATTGTATAATTCATGCTGACAGGTTGCAGATCCATAATGAATAAGTTGCAGTCTAGGCCGGATTTAAATATTTTCCCTTTATTTAAGATTGACAAACATTTTTTATTAAGCCAACATAAATAAATAGACGCGACGAAGGAAGACCATGTAGAAAACCTCGGAAGAGAAGCAGAAACGAAATGCGCCGTATTCCAAGTTGGAAACTTACTTGAAAGTGGAAAACCGTTTTGGATTGCAGTCCTATCATTGGATATAAAATGTTTTGATAATTTTTATAGACATTTAGTTTGCAATCTGTAAAGGACAAAAGGGGGGAAATCCAGATAAAAATAGAGAGTTCAGCAAGTATTGCAAATTAAAGTTATTGCTTTGTTTTACATATTTGTATCTTACATATATACAAATAGAAAAAAAAACAAAATGATATAAAAGAATGGGAATAAATTATTTAATCTTCGTGAGGTCAAAGTTAAAATAAGTATTAGAATATGAAGTAATGAGGAAATACGTTGTAATGAAAAGGATTTAAAACAATTGGTAGGCTAGGTGAAACAAAAAATATATATAGTGCCAATATGTACCTAAAAGCTGTCCACCCTTTTCTATCTTAATATGCAACGTAATGAAAAATGAAGTACGATGAACAAATGCAGATGAAAAAAAGGTTGATAAAAAATTAAAAAACAATACATGAGTTTCCGATGAATGAAATTTATTATTACTGAAGAAGTAAATTCCAAAACTGCAGATGTAACTGGTTACAGAACTACATAAAAATAAAAATTTGAATAATAAAAAAAGGTAAAATAGCTCTATTTCAAATGGTGTTTATACATAAAAAAGTGGATTTAAACAGCACTTTTTTTAATTCGATGTAGATCTGTAACTTGTTATGCATTATTTATTTCTTCATCAATAATTTAAATAGGATAATGATTTAATTTACGAGTTTCTTTTGCTATAAATTCATATTCAGTTTTTATCCACCATTTTCATCCAGATTTGTTCATCTTGCTTTATTTTTCACTAATTTGTAAAATACGTTGGGGAGAAGTTGAAAGTTTTTAACTTTACATTTGCACCATTAATTGATTTCTTTCTCCTTTCCCATTAGATAGATCAGAATAGATAATTTAATTCATTGTCAATGGATTAATGATCCCTGATTTACTAATTCTTTTTTTTCACTTTGACAGATTTCAGTTCACCATATATATCGAACTGCTTTTCATTTTTGACCTACATATGTATGTTTCCTCGAACACAAAATCACGTGAAGTCTAAATTGTTTTATTCATACTTTGTATGTCATTTTGATCAATATTAAATTTTATTTCTATATTTCTGCTTATAACCGTAATGTGTTCTTGTTTTCCAAATTCACTTCAGTTTGAATTTACATGTATGTATTCGATTAAGGAAGAATTCATTACCGCTTTTTGTTCAAGTTACTTACAAGCGCAAGTACTACATCGAGTTAATTGTTAATATATTCTTCGTTGTTGTTTAGGACTCTTTGTTTGCGCGCAGTAAATGTTTCGATGCCTCGGTAGATATCACTAGGTCTTATTTCAAAAATTTCGTTCAACTAAGTCCTCAATTCCCCTTACTTATTGAAATACACACCGCGCAAATTGTTTGAAACGGATAGAAAGAGATAAAAGTCTGTTGCACCTAAATTAATAGAGTATGGGAGGTTGAACTAGTACTTCTCATCTGAGTTCCTGAATCTCAGCTTTGGTCATATGGACGATGGGACATTGTCAGATTGCAGAAGAATGTCATTTTGCCCATTCGGTCTTTTTTGCTAACGTGCGGTTTTCTTTTGAGGTCACATTTCCCATTTTTGAAGAGCAATAACCAACAGCGGGGGTTATTTCAAGGCATTGCTCCTTCTGCATACACAAAACAAATCTGACTAGCAGCATCTGTGAATTAAATACCTCGATTGAATGTAAAGAGCAATGCTGTCGAAAATATTCAAGTTTGTCCATTTGGCATTCCATTTTAATGATCTGAAAAGGCATAAAAATAAAAATGGGAAAATAAAAAAAATATATTTCTCTTTCAAATAATATGAACTATTTGACCATGCGTTTCAATTTTTCTCGTATTTGTAGCTTTAGAAAACATAAAAAACAAACTCCCGTCTTATTCTTTAACTGGACACATACATAATTGAAGAATTAGAAATATTTAAATAAAGCACTTATTCAACGTACAGCAGAGAAAAATATGAAAAATAAAAATGTTTTATAAACTACTGAATGACACTTGTCCAGCATTGTGATGAAAGAGCACAAATGCTTAAAAAGGGAAAAGTAGTTTCAAAACATTAAAAAATAGAATCAGAGATAGTAGAAATAAAGCAAAATCTGAATCTCTTGGCTCATCTTCGTCATGGGATTGGTGAACCCAGAAAAGCAAATGGAACAGCCTGTAACTAAACTGATAGTCACACAAATTTGTTTCATTTAAAACTTCAATAAGCAATTAGTGTCTCCATCATTCCAATCCACACAGACTAAAATACGAAGAGCAAGTTTACTTTATTTTCCACAAATCCAAATAGTTGAAGAAAACTACATCACAGCCTTCCACATGGTTTACATTAATAATATAAACAGCAGATTAATTCTATAACTCAATACGAAAGGACGCAGAAAATAGTTTACAGTAAAAATTAGTAAACAGTAAATTAATAATAAAAAATTTCACCAGTTTAAGTTTGTTGCAAATAAATTATTCGTCAAAAAAGGAATTGATAACTGTGTCGAATCAGTTTAGCAAAACAATCTAGAAACTGCTGTGCTAAAATCATGCGTCTTCGTAGCTCGGGTTGCGATAAACCTAACATGCACTACGTTGCAAAATAATTTCAAATGGAACAGTAATATTAAAGCAAAAAATTATCTTTTTAAACAAATAAATCCTTAATCTTCTGCAGTTCAAAAATTAAAGCCAGCAGATGTGAGGTTATCATAAAAATTGCTGCTGTTAAAAGTCAGCCATTTACTCTATTTTACTCCGAATCCCACCAAGCGATTGAACAGTAGTGAAGTGGCAGTAGTTTTGAACCTTATAAAAAGTGGCATGTTGGAGTACATAGCACACTCTTAAAAACTGCATTTTTAAGATAAACGTCAAATTTGTTCTTTTCGTTTTGCAACTAATTTTTGTGCTACACAACATTAAGAATTTATTTGCTTAAAAAGATTATTTTTTGCTTTACTGTTACCGTTCCACTGGAAATTATTTTGCAATGAGTGGAGCACATGTTAGGTTTTGTGCAACCCGTGCTACGAAGATGCATGATTTTAGCATTTTTTCTAGATTCTTTTAATCTTGCTTAGTTTAATCAGCACAATGTTTTATTCTTTTTTTATGAATAACTTATTTATTAAAGACTTCAACTGCTGCATTATTTATTATGATTTTACTCTTTACTGTTTCTGCTGCTTAATATCTACTCTGTGTATTATTTATTTAAACCATGTGGAAGGTATTGATGCTGCTTTCTTCAACTGTTTGTGTCATAACGGATTTGGACTTGGAGGAAATGGAGTATGATCTGCTTACTGAAGTTTTAAATTTAGAAAATTTGAACTGCAGACATAAACTGCTTACTGAAGTTAAAAATTTAGAAAATTTGCATCATTACCAATTTGGAAGCAGGTTTTCCATTTGCTTCTGTCGGTTCACCAACCCGCTAACGAAGATGTGCCGAGAGATGCAAAATCTGTATTATTTGTACTACCTTTTTATTCTTATTTTTAATTTTTTTAAACTAATTTTTGCTTTTTTTATGCATTCGTTCGCTTTGATAACAATGCTCGACACGTTTTACTCATAGTGGTTTACTGCATTTGTGAACAATTTTTATTTCTTTTTGTTTAATATTTGCCAGCGTTTTGCTCTAATTTGAATACGCATTGGATATAATATTTCTAAAGTTTTAAGTATTTCCACCAGTTACTGGAACAAACAGCCTAAAATTGGAATTTGGTTTATGATTGTTTTCATTTGTGTTTTTATTTTCTATACACAAAGAGAGGAAAACAACTGAGAAAATTTGAAATTGGACTCGATAAAAATATTTTGATAAACTTATGTCTAGATTTCTATGAATATAACGCTACTGTTCAAATAAATCTTTTTGTTTTTTTTATTTTAGTTAAATTAAGGAACTGGCTTATTAGCTGTGAGAGAGCTAAAATTCTGAAGTCTAAACTTTCATTCTAACTATCTAGCCCTCACGTAGTTTGTTACAATGGGTTAAATAAACATTAAAACTTAAATCTCCAAACACTGATTATGTTCTAGCAAACTTTCTAGATCTACCTATTCATTACTATAGGTATAGTTGTGGAAGTTATAATTTCTGAAAAGCTTATTAATAAAATCGTAAAATATGAGCATATAATTTTACATTTTTTTTATAAGGACATTAATAAATTTTAAATGTTAAAGCAAAATTTAATTTGAACCCTATAAAGAGAAGAATTTGCTTTGGGAAAAGAATACGCATTTACATATATTACTTAATTTAATACAAAGCTGCTTCTGAAAAGTGAATTCTCCTATGTAAAGTCCTTCAATTTCCGATTTATGAAGTTATAATATGATGTGTTTGAAAAATTCTTATTTCCTGAATGCTTAGTAAAATTTGCATCATTTTTGTATAGAATGCCGGAAAAAAAGTAATTCGCCGGAGACTCTAATGTACTCACAATTCTTATATGTAAATAAATAATTTATTGAAATATGATAGATTTCTGCATCAAAACTTTAAATTTCTGACCAAATAAGAAAAATATTCGCATGTTATGCAAATGCTTTCAGCATTATAAAGGAACATTCTTTACCACACGGTGTAATCTAATAGCGAACATGCTTCTATAATTAAAATATCTAATACCACGTTTGGGTTTCAGTTAAATAATAATTAATATATATTTAAAATCATATTGTAATTTTGATTTATTTTACTAGAAGTACTGATTATCTCTTTGCATTAAAGTAGATTCTGAGAGGAATTTCAATTTGTATAAACAAACTATCATAAAAATTTCGTTAATGCTAAATTTGTAGTATGTTTAGTCAAATTATATTTCATATGTGGAATATACACAAAATTTGGCGTGTTTAAAATATCAGGAGTTTTCATGCTGTGTGCATGTTAGGTATCAGTAAGATACATTAAAACATTTCATATATCTTGTAGAAGTGTAACGAACGTTTTACCTTGCAAAATACAAATTAATATATTTAGTCTTTTCCAGTTCCAAAGTATTTCCAACGCTTGCATTTCATTTGGGGGCATTCGTATTATTGTATCTTTGCTGACTACATCGGTTCATGTCGAAAATTTTTTTAAGGTACCTGCTGCAAACATAGTGTAGTAATTAAATTAAGAGAATACGGCAATAAAAAAATAATGACCCGAGTTAAGCTCACGAACTGGAATTACAATACATTTTGACTTATTTACAACCTTGTTGAGAGGACAATTTTTAACACTGAGAATTACTCAAATGAATGTTAATGCTCAATTTTACGTCATTCAGTGCAGACTGTTGCAAGCTCTCTGTGAATCCGACTATGGTTAAATAACACATCATCACACATGCAAATATAAGAGCTGAAACTTCTAGTCAAAACCCATGTATTCTACACCATCTCTATTCTCCAGATTCTTTGCTGGAGATAATTTTTATTTAAAAAATTAAAACTTACTTAAAGGATTTTTTTTTACATTAAAGAGATAAAGAGACTCTAGTACCGCTTCCTAGAGCTACGTCCAAAACAAACCTTAGTCATTGTTTCCTTTCGTTAACTGACTGTGGTATTTCTAGCAATAGCGGAGAAGGTTTGTACTTCTTCTATTATATGAAAGTAAGTTTTGTGTTATTTTCGTTTTTTAAAGAAGTACAATAGCAATATTAAATTACCACATTTTGTATTTATTTAAAACATTCAAATATAAAACTTTCAGATATTGGTCAACTTTGGGATCATTTTTACTGATCATAGCCACTTTTAAATACATAGATCATTGTAAAATGTCACTGACTACTTGCACTTTTATCATTGAAATATTAACTAATATAGGTCATCAACATTATATTGTGATTAATTGAACTTTAATTACGAATTTGTATTCCGTTTTAGATCATTTTACACTTTTTTTTCAAAACATTTCTATTGTTAGTTTTCAATCTTCAGTATTGTAGCGTATTATTATTACTATTTATTTAATAAACTTCGCAAAATATTTTTCTGAAGGTGAATAATGTTTGATAGTTTGGCCTCTGCGATGAAGGTTACAGAGAGGTATTAATCAGATAAAATGAAACAAATCAAAATAACGCGAAAGACTACTGGGATATAAAATTATTTAAATGTTTCCTCTAGATGCTGGAAATTTGACACATTTGCGATTATCACTTTAAATCTCTGTAGTCTAAATTATATATAAGCACCTTCTAAAATCTATTAGCATATAACTCTTAAAATAGATTTTGCTTTTTATTTTACTTTTAAACTTAATGCGATCTCTGGAGCATGGTATAAGGTATTAAGAAATGGACTTATTATAAAAGGAATATTTTGTTTATTCAAAGAATTGTGGCATAATCTGCCTTTCTAAATATGTGTGTAAAGGGAAAATAATAGTAAAGATGTAGGTTTTCTTTCTTTAAATAAATATTAATAATGCAAACAAATAAAAACTCACTTTATTTTATAACAATGTGAGTAGCAAACGAGAAAAGCAAAGTTGGGCAAACAAAATAAATATTTGACGCGAAACATTTGGAAGGCTAAAACTTTGATGGTGCTCATTTTTATAACGCATAGATTTGTTAGTTTCCAGCATAGAATATTGCTTTTTTATTCTCTCTGCAAATAATGATTCTTACCAGCATTTTTCTTTTTAATTAACAAGTAATTGAAAAAAATAATCTTGTAATATCTCACTTTTTATTAATGCTATCATTCTCATTAAACAAGAATTTTAATTAAAGGTCTCAACACAAAGCACTGAAAAACAAGTTTTAGCTCATGATTTAAAAAAATCTGATGTGTGCACCACATGACTTCCTCGTACAGAATATTAAATTATACGCAATTTTCCTGCATTTCATTTAAACATATTGAATTAACAGTTAACGAATTTGGAATTAAATCTACTTCGTCGATAGCGCATAAGCCACAATAGAATAAATGCACTCTTTTAAGTTCACTATATTCATTTACCATAGCCACACTTCGGCGTTAGGTTCACTTAACAGTGTTACATCTCATTCATTTTATGACTCAGAGTGAGCAAACATTACAGCATCTCAAAAATAACCACAAGTTCTATTCAAATACTATAATAAATCTAAAATAATGCATAAAAGAAATTAAACAAATAAAAAAGAAACAGTTTTTCACAGACGATTCAGCTAAGCTTACCAATACGCATACGCTACTAATTAATTCAGTTCCCACTTCGCGGCAAAGCAAAAATACATAAAAATTCAAAATATTGTCATTAAAAATTGAAAGATATAGAAAAACATAAAACACTAAGTACGGTTAAAAAAAAACAATTTTTACAATTAAAATTACAATTTGTACGCAAAAACCAGCTAATGACTGAAATGATAATTCCAGAATGAATCAAGCATAATGTAATTTGCTACAATGAAAGAAGACGTTAGTCTGTTGTTGCGAAGCTTAGTTTCTCTAGACTGGGGACAAATCCACTATTCTGCTAAGCTTCAAATGCAAACCAATATGACCGCTATCATAACCAAAAATTAGGCTTAGCCGCACTTAAAAAACTTTCAAATTGTTGATAATTCCACATTTATTGCTTGGAAGTTAACTAAGGGCGTAAAAATCTTACCCGAAAGATAAGAACAACATAATTCAATAATTTTTAAAGCAATAAATGCGCAATTTACAAACTTATAAGAATAAAGAATATGAGCACATTGAGCAGAGTAACAGAGTGGATATACATATATTTATGTACTTTTGATGCGGACGATTTCAACCAAAATGCGAGGTGCACATCTACATGTTATAGCAGCCCTATATACAAAATTACAACGTTCTGAGGCTACTCGTTTTTGAGTTGTGCGAAATACATACATACATACGTATGTAAGTACCCACAGACGCTACGAAAAAATCTTTTCAGAATCCATTTTAAATCAGTTTTATAATATTTTGGGGAAAAAAGAGTCCTTTATTCTGTCCTTACGTACAAATGTCACTCAAAAACATCGTTAAATTGCATTCGATGCAAAACAGATATTTTCTTTGAAATATGACACCTGTATTTTTTCGCGATTACAATACTTCCTTTTTACTTCGCACAAGGAAGTAAAAACGACTGCAGAGTAATTGAACATCATGTTCAACTTTATCAGGAAATATTTGCTTCTTAAATTTAGATAACAGCCGTTCAACTAACATTCATGTACATGGTATGAAAGACTAACCACTATTAAAGGTTTCCCCGTGGTCTCGCTTGATATCAAATATTTATTCACTGACATTGCTACAGAAAGGGCTCTAAATTATCTTAAATCTAGATCTGAAAAATTTCATTTTTCATGTATTGAAGATGAGCAATCACCTGTACCCAACTTAGTCTCAATAAAACCCATTTTATCTCCCAGAAAAATATTATCGTCGAACTGAGGATTAACCAGGAAAGTCCTCTCACTCCTATTCTTGCAACTATCTAAATGCCTTATTTTGGATCAAAAATGTTAAAAGGGGCTACTCGCGTCCGAGCGGTCATCCATTATAATGTATTAATGAAACTGATAAGATTTTACAAACTGATTTCCTTCTTGATATAGCAAGTTTTATGTCCAGCAAGAATATACGCAGAGATTTCAAAATCAGCATTCCCTATTTGCGTTTGTTATGTGTCTCTTTCA